>PVIA01008470.1:0-71406 GCA_004024845.1 Tonatia bakeri | reverse complement strand
GGAGGCCTGGCAAAGGATGTCTAGTTTTACCCCTGTCTTGGGTGTTATCCCTACCCATTGGGTCTTGGCTTCTTTATCTCTTAGGTGGTTTTGCAGTAGATGACCTGGAAGGTTCTTTCTTGGTCTCCGGTAGTCTAACAGATGCTATCACCTGCTACTGTTTCTTTGCATGTATCTGAAAACTGTTTTCTTAAAAGGTCTCTCTTCTTCTCACTTTAGAATAGAAGTAAAACCCTAATATGGATTCTTGAAGGCCTAAGGAGAAAAACTAAGATAGGGAGGCTCAAAACTTAGTCATATTCTTAAAACTAAAAAATTGGGGGCTCTGAGGGAAAAATCACATAAAAATGCTAGCATCTGGAAATTCCCAGGATGTGAGAAAGGAGTCGACCTTAATGTCTGTCCTGTTTGGGGGAGCAATTCAGTTACCTCAGCAGTGCCTACTGTAAGGACTCAATAAATACATAGTTGCCAACTATCAACGTTAATGAGTCAGCAATGAACGAGCTGTTACAGTTCGAGCGCCCTGTGATGCACTTCCCACCACAGGACACTCGCGGAGGCAGGGGGGCCGGCTACGGCAGCACGTGTAACAGTCAGGAGCACAGTTCGAGCGCCCTGTGATGCACTTCCCACCACAGGACACTCGCGGAGGCAGGGGGGCCGGCTACGGCAGCACGTGTAACAGTCAGGAGCACAGTTCGAGCGCCCTGTGATGCACTTCCCACCACAGGACACTCGCGGAGGCGGGGAGCCGGCTACGGCAGCACGTGTAACAGTCAGGAGCACAGGCAGCGGAGCCCGGGGGACTTGTGTTGGGTTATCGAGCCTGCCACTTACTGTGGCACCTGAGGCACGTTTCTTAATTCCTCAGGGACTCTGTGTTCTCAACTGTAAAATGGGGAGAGTAACAGCAGATATTACATGAGTGTGTTCATTTAACAAATATTGACTGAGCACCAAGTAACCGAGCAACCGGGGATGTGTTAGTAAATAAGATCACTAAGACCCTGTTTTCATGAGGATTTTTTTTAGGTAAGAGAAAGAGAAAATTAATAAATAAGCACATAAATACCCAAGACAGTGACAGACATTGGTGAGTGCCATGAAGAAAACAAACAGGGCTAAGGAGAGAGTGACTGAAGGGAAGGCGGAGACATGAGTGTTCCGGGAAGACCCCTCAGAGGACATGACGTTTGTGCAGAAGAACTGCCAAGGGAAGAGGGGGAGAGCGGCATTCTGCTCAGGAGGGGTGGCCGAGACCCTACGGCAGGAGTCAGCTGGGCGTGCTGTAGGAATAGAGGGATGGCTGATGTAACTGAAGTATGGACTTTGTAAGCCTGATAAATTTTACTCCAACAGCAATGCGAAACTCCTGACAGGTTTTCAGCAGGAGAGGAATATGACATGTGGAAGCTGGTTGGACAAGATCCCTCTGGTTGCTGTGTGGAGATTGTTAACAAGCAACGATGAAGCAATGAGGCCTGTTAGGAAACAGTTGTCCACGTGAGGGCTCATGAGGGCTGGACAGTTGGTGGTGGAGATGGAGAAAAGCAATTCAGATTTAGGATGTGTTCTGGGGGGCATGTGGATTCAGTGAGGGGATCTACGTAAAACCCGTAGCACAGAGCCCAACAAATGAGGCTCAGTGAAGTGCTTGCTAGATGAAACGATCTGGGGTAGGAGGCCTGTCACAATTCTGTAAGTCAAAGAGGAATCTGGTAAATATTTAAGTCATGGAACAGGTTAGCAAATCCGTTCAGCCACTCATCATTTATGTGCCACTTGGGCAAGTCACATTCAGGGCCTCAGCTTCCCCATTCACAAAATGCAGAGTGGACCAGATGAATTCTAAGGCAGCCAGCAGAGCCAAAATTCTGTGAAATTTTTGTGTGGGCTGTGTCAGTCAGGGTTTGATCAGGGAAGCAGAGTCACTACCAGTGAGGTGGAATAAAGAATTTATAACCGCCCAGTCTGTAGTATTTTGTTATAGCAATTCAAATGGACTAAGGTAGGCATAAAACAATAATGATCATGGATTTTGTGTCAGGAATTGGAAAAGGGCACAGCGAGGATGGTTCTTCTATGCCCCACAATGCCTGGGCTATGAAGACTCACATAGCTGGGGGTAGAACAGCTGGCACCAAAAGATCCACTTCCAGGACGGCTTTTTCATTCACACATCTGGCACTTGGCCTGGGATGGCTGAAGGGTAGGCTCGGCCCCTCTGGGACTATTAGCTGGAAAGCCCACATGCGGCCTCTCTGACATTGTGTTCTCAAGGTACTTAGACTACCTACAAGGCTGCTCAGAGCTCCACAGAAAACTTCCCAGAAAATAAGGTAGAAACTGCATGGCCTTTTATGTCATGGCTTTGGAAGTCACCTAGTGTCACTTCCACTGTATGCTGGTTGAAGAAGTCACAAGCCCTCCCAGATCCAAGGGGAAGGAACATGAACGCTGCCCTTCAATGGAAGGAACACTGAAGAATGTGAGGCTATGTTTTACAACCACCACCTGTGACTTTGCCTAGTCCCGTTCATACTTACCCACAGCAGGTTCCCCTTTGGTCGTTTTTATTCCTGTTCATTCTCACCTGTATCACCTGATGACAGTGCTGCTTATGAGAAGATTATGAGAGCTGCCTTTTTATCCATGCTTCCCCAAGTCTCTTGGAAGCTCATATGCCCCTCATTGCTAAACTCACATTCCAATTTTTCTACAATTTGCCACCTACAGATGATCTTTTGACTTGTAACTCCTTGGCTGAAGGCCCCTGCTTGCCACCTGACTTGCGGCGTGAATGATTCCCAATTGCTTCAGCTGACAATAATGAGATGCGTGGTCAAGTGACCAATGAATGGTGATAAGAAAATATCTAGGTTTGATTTCATAAAGTAGAAAACAAACTTTGAATCTAACAACAATTGTGGTCAAGATATTGTTTCACCTTAAAAGATTTAAGAATCGATACAGTAAAATGAAAAAAGAAAAAAAAATATTGGTAAACATCCCAGTTTGGAGGGTAGTTGAAAGCTATCTTGTAGGGGTGGCTGATAGAATAGACTTAGCCTTCATCCTAGAACCAGTTAAGCTGCATTTTGGGGGTCACCTACATCGGGTACATTATGAAGCCTCTCTTTTTCTGAAGAATTAGAGGACTTAGAGCTTGATCCATTCACCTATTCATGCAACAAGTACCTATTGATACCTTCTGTGGATCAGGTAGTATTGTTCTTTGCTAATCAGGAGAATGATGGTGAAGAAGACACAGCCTCTGACCTCAGAGGATTGTGAAGGAGACCAAACAAACAAAAACAACCCCCCCAAAACCAAACTTATAACACAGGAAGGGAGCCCAAGAGAAAGCACGTAAGTGTAAACAAGCTTGTTTCATTCTTGGTTTCATGTCTTAATCTCCTTGAATGTGGCTATAAGTTCCTTGAAGACAGGGACCACCTTTATACGTATGGATACACCCCAATACTCAGCTCAGTGACATGTTCACAATAACCCATCGCTACTCATTTGCTAGTGGCTTGACTGATAAATATTGAAGTGAAATGAGGTTGTGGAGGTATGAAATATGTTTGCATTATTCTTTGCCTCCGGCACAGGTTCTTGGTTGCCCCTCTATCTATTAGACCATCACCACTAACAAATAAAATGTCTTATGTACCATCTAATGCTTGGAAGGAGGAATAGGGCTGATTCCTCTACATGCAAGAGCTCTGTGGTGACTGGATCCTTCTCTGCTGGCTAGTGGTGCGATGGGTAAGAGGAGGGTTTGGCTCTGCCCTTCAGAACTATTACTTCACCTCTTCAGGCCTCAGATTCCTCCACTTCAAGAAAGGTATTGTTCCCTTCCGCTTTACCCAGTACACATGTTCCTGTTTTATAGCTACTTTGGGTGCTGCAGAACATGTAGTACCTAGACTATCTATAAACTAATGGCATGTGGCTGGCTTCTCCCCACACTTCTGTTTTCCACAGTAAATTGAGTCAATCCTATGAGGTTTGAGTCCCAGGGAATTTCCCCCTCAAAAACTAAACAGGTTAGTAATGAACCATTTTCTTGTGTTTTCTATGAAGACAGCTCTTTGTAAGTTCTAAATGTTCCGTCCTGATTCAGAGAAGCTGGTTTCTTCATGAGTGGTTGGAATAAGACTTTTCTTGGAAGCTGCTGAATATGGATTAGTTGGATTGTTTCACAGGGAAAAAAAATGTGGGCTCTGGGGTGACTACTTCAGCACTTAATTGGGTTAGCAAAAAACTGCAAATGAGAGGTTTTCCTTGGGAAGGAAAGGATGTTTACAGCACACCCCCCACACCCCCCTAGGTGGTGGATTTTAACCTAAATGCTAGTCTTTAAATGCAGCCTTTAATTTAGGAACCATTACAAGAATCTATTAGAGCAGAAAATGTCAGGTTGAAAAATTAACACATCACAGGAGTTAATTAGAATCCAGCCTCTCATTAGATGCAAATGGAGAGCCCTCCAACTGCCCACCAGGCCCCTGAAGTCACGTTTGTCGCAGCTCCAAAGTGTGCTGCGTGTGCCTTTGCGACTCAGAGTGGATGGAGGAAGCCGGCCAGAGCCACTAGGGACCCGTGGCCTGCCCTTTAGGTTAATGGAAGGTCCCCATCTTCTACTCCTGTCCTAAATGCTCTGCATGTCGCAGGGTGGATAGCCCTCTGCCAGAAGTGTTTTCCGCAACAAAGACAAACGTGCCCTGCCTGTCACCAGGAGCAGACCCGGGACTGCGTAAACCACTCTGTGAGAGGGAAGCCCAGGGGCTCCAGGCCATTCAGACTTAGCTCTAGGTTGTGGTCTTTGTTTTCTTTCCACATTCAGACTGAAATGTGATTCCCCTGGCTTTCTTTTTTGGAAAATACCTGCCATCAGTTCCATGCAGGGAAAGAAAAGCTGTTGACAGGAAAAGCTTCTGACAGGGAAGGGGGCTTCCTTCTTCAAGTGTTCTAAAAGGAGACAGTCACTTCAAGCAAGATGAGGTATGTCAGGGATGCCAGGGCCAGGTATGAGGCCCAGGACGTAAAAGGATCATCTTTTGAAGACTGTAGAGACTGGGTGTCAAGAATTTCCCCGGTGAGAGCAGTACCAGGCACTGCACACAGACTTCTGGGCTGAGCAGACATGCATCCGAGCCCTTCTCTGTCCCTTACTGTGTAATCTTGGGCAAATTGCTTAACCTCCCAGAATGTGAGTTTTCTCAAGCTGTTGTGCAAAATAATAGACAATATGCATAATCTGGCACAACATAATCTAAGTTGTCATTGATTTGATAATACAATATTCCTTCACCCAACACTAATAGTGGTCCCTCTAAGCACCTGGCCCTTGACTTCATGGAGGTTATTGTTTAATAAATCATTGGAGGTCATTGTTTAATAAACTACGTACACATACCTTTAGTAGGAACCCAACCCTCCTACCCTCCCTGGGAGGAAGAAGTGACAATTGTACACTAACTCTGCTTTGTTGAGTGGCTCAGAATCCTGGGATCATCTTCCTTTGAGCACCACTCTAGACTTAGCTACCTTCAGTTTACCCAAAATTCTCTCTGTCCACTTATTACATTGAGTTATAGATGTCAGTTTATGTTTTGTATCCTCCTGTGAGTTACTAGAGGGTAGGGATTATCTATCTATTCATTTGATTCATACATCGAATCATTATTCATCTCTGTAGGCCAATGGTCTCATGCATTACTCAGCACAGGCATACAGAAGATTCACCTCTACTGCTAAGTACATAGATTTCCAGCTGGAAAATCTTCTGGAGAAACAACTTCCCATTTTTGAAAGGCCTCCTTTGGGCCCTTGGTTTGATTGATCTTTCATTGTCTAACTATCACTTTTCTTCTAGCCTTAGTTTCTTCATCTCTTTAACAGGCTAGTGGAGCCTTCTTCCCCGGGAGATGATGACGATGGCTGGAGACAATGCAGCTTCTGTGTGCCCAACACAGTTCTGGTGCAATGTCAAATAACAGAAAAATGCTGATTCCATCATCTCCCTTAGCCACGTCTATTTGCCAATATAAGAAAACTAAAAATACAAAACAGAATATGAGCACCACGGTAGTGGTTAAGACATGCAACTTATATCCAGCCTTTGCCATATGCCAGACTTAGCTGAAGTGGGGAGATGCAGACACGCACAGAAAAGCGATCCCTGTCCCCAGCCCCAGAAAAACAGTGGCAAGCGTTGGATGACAAGATCTCACAAAGCGAGTAGAAAGCCCTCCACGCAGACCCTTGGACCTGGGATACTAGAGATGTCTTTCGGCACCACGCTGGGAAGCAGGAGGCCGTCCCACAACGGCAATAACCAAGGTGTTTGGCACTTAACTAGACGCTGTGCCAGACACTGAGCCACACGATTTACAGGCATTATCTCATTTAACTCGTAGAAAAAACTGTGTGTAGTAGACACGAACTTTCTCATTTCACACAGATGACCAGTTTGAGGCAGGGACTCGCAGCGCTTTGACCACAGTAAAGCAACAAGAAAATGGTTTAAGAATCCACCTGCTGAGGGTTTCACTGGCCCACTGGAAATCTGAGAGGGCAAACTAGTCCAGAGCCCCGACCGGGAGGTGGGGGTGGGGGCGCCGGGAACCAGAGAGGGGCTAAGTTGGATCGAAACTCGGGTCGCAGGATCCCCACATCTCCAAGACACTGAGCAGAAGCAGAATACGTTAGAAGGAGCTAGGCTGCAGGGAGGGATGCCTGGGAGGCTGGAGGAGGGGGGCCCCGTTCGTTTTGCGCCTTCTCGCCGCCCCCCGCCCCCGCCTCCCCCCGCTGCTCTCGCGCAGGTCGAACCTCTCCCCGCCCGCCCTCTCACTCTCCCAACCTTATTTAGAAACCGTGTCCCCGAGACAGGAAGGGCGGCGGGCTGAGAAGCACGGAGCGTCCCGGCCTCATTTCCTTTCGAATCCCCCTGTGGAATTTCATTTCATACGGTGAGGAAATAGGAGCGCGAGACCCTCGGCTGGCCGGCTGCTCCGGGGCGCCTCCCCCCTCGCGGTTGGAGGCGGGCAGCTCCCGAGCGCAGGTCGACGGAGCCTGGGGGGGCGGGGAGAGGGGGCCGGGCTCCAACCTAGCAAGTTGGGAGTGGAAATAGCTGCGAGCTCAGGCTGTACCAGGCACCGCGCTAAGCGTTTTACGTATTATCGCTAATCCTCCCAAGTCTCCTTACGGATGAGGAAAAAGACGCACAGAGGTTGAGCAATTTGCTCAAGGTCACACGGCCGGGATTTAAAGCCACAGTCTTCGTAAACCCAGATCCCCTGTGCTCTGTATGCGTTTCTCTGCCCGACGGGAAGGTGGCCGGCCACGGGCCGAGGTGACAGCTGGAAGAAGGAAAGGGAAGGGAGCCGACTCATCTGGGAGCACTTTTCACCTGGGAGAGGAGGGGGCAGGTTGGCCGGGCCGGAGTGACTGGCTTCATCCCCGCCTGGCCCCCGAATGCGGCGAACCTGGTGGGAGAAAAGTGAGAGCAGGGAGGCAGGGCGGGGCGCTCTGGGCTGGGAGGGAGGGAGAGAGGGGCGGGGGACGGCGGCGGGCGGGGGAGGGCCGCGGGCGGGCGGGGCCTGACCCCTCCAGCCGCAGAACGGCCACGCCCCCCACTGCCCACAGCGCCCAGCCATTGGAGTGGCACGCTGTCCGTCCCGCCCCGCTACCGCCCAGCGAACATCTAGCGCAGGGGAGGGCTGGGGCTGTGAGAGCGTCGCGGCTCTGTGTGCTGGCGGGCTTCGTGGAGACCAGTGTGCGGACGCTGCCAGCGCTGGGTTGGGGGCACACCGCCTGCAGCCATGACCCTCGCAGTGTGTCTCTCGGCCTCGGCCCGGGGAGTCTAATATCCCACACAGTTGCACGCAGCTGCTGGAGAGCCGACCGCTGCACCCTCGTCGCCCTTGGCGCCTTATCACACTCCCTGCCCCGGAGCTGGGAGCAGCGCGGGGAGCCGGCGAACCCCTTGCAAACTGGGGGTGTCTGCCGGAGCTGCCCCCGCCGCCGCCGCTGCCCCCCGGCTCTGGCCATGGCCTGGTGGGGAGCACGGCCGAGCGTCCTGGGGGCTCCCGCGGGCGTCGGTCTCAGTCTGCGGCTCCTACTGGTATTGCTACTGCTGTTGGGGTCGGCTTGGGGCTTTGGGGACGAGGAGGAGCGTCGCTGCGACCCCATCCGCATCTCCATGTGCCAGAACCTGGGCTACAACGTGACCAAGATGCCCAACCTTGTGGGGCATGAGCTGCAGACGGACGCGGAGCTGCAGCTGACAACTTTCACGCCGCTCATCCAGTACGGCTGCTCCAGCCAGCTGCAGGTGGGAGCCCCCACCCCCCACCCCTGGCGGGACCTTTGGGCAGGGACACCCCATACTAACTACGTGGAACCCTTACCAAGTCGAGCCTCCTGCCCGCTTCCTAGGTTGAAGGGTATAACTGTCCTGAAAAAGTGATTTCCATCCCCACCCCCACTTTTCTGTCCCTTCTCAGGGACTGGAAGCCAAAACGTTGTGTAAGTCATCTGGCCTGCGAAAGAACCCGCTCTTACACCCCGCCCTTCCGTTTTTCTCCCCTACCCACCCGTGTCTGGCCAAGCCCCTAACCCCAGTGGAGCTGAGGGTTATCTTTGCCAAGGATTCTGGCCGCCGCTGTTCAGTGGGCGAGTCCCCGGCGGGGCAGCCAGCTGCAGCTAAGACTTGGAAGGAGAGATAAGGAGCTGGGAACTTCTCTCTCACCGACCTCATTTTTACCCCATGTTTTTGGGTGGTTTATTAAATGAAACACCACTGCCCTGTTTTCTGTGGAATAGCCCCTTGTCGTGCCGCCCGCCTGATTTTAGAGGTCATGCAGAAAGGAATGGTTGGATTAGCTTGAGTTTGTTCTTATCCTCAGGGTTGAGGGCAGGTTTAGTACTTCGAGGCAGAGAAAACACAGCTTGGAGAAAAAAAAGTGATAGTATGGTTAAGCTCCGAGAAGGTAGTTTGTATATTAGAAGATATTGTTATTGTTGTTTTTGCAGTCATTAAAAGTTTTTAATCTTATGTATGATACAGAAAATATTCATCCTACAATAGTAAGTGAAGAAATAATTTGCATATACAAGCTGATTTCAATCTTAGAAAACAACAACCACTTCACTGGAAAAGAAAAAGAATTGAAAGAAAATTTTAAAAAGTGTTAACACTGGTTGTTTTGTTTGGTGAAGCTATAAGTGGTTTTTGGAAATTTAGAAGAGAAATTGAGGGAAAAATAGGAGGTAGTTGTCCAGGGTAAAAGCTTTAGAAAATCTGTGGTTCTGGTTGTAACTTCTGAGAGATAAGAAACAAGCAGACAGCTTATTTACTAGGTGCATGTTTTTATATAGGTCATTTTAAAAGTTGGATTGTGGTTTCAGAAAGATGGTTGGGATTAGACCCGTTGCTGGTGAAATGTCCCTTTGGAAGTTTCAGAACTTCAGAACTGGGTTATAAAAGCTTAAAAAATGATCCTCTAGCTCTCGGTTTGGAAACAGCACATATCCTGACATCAGTGGCAATTTTGTTGGAGAAACAGCTTTTGCAGGGATATATATTTTTAATTACATGTATCCTGGGGAAGCAGCCAAGCTGTTTTGAAGGACAGGACTGGATCCCTTTACATGCTGGAAAATAGTTACTTGTAACTCTAGACTTCATAGACAACATCTGTAAGGAGCCAAGCAGACTGTTTATCAATGCTGGAGGAATTGAGGACAGCAACTGCACTCTCCCCCGCTGGCATTGCAGTGTCAGGGACTTAACATTTATATTTTCCTATTGTGCTTCATTTTTATTCAGTGTGGAGACCTGGTCAAACAAACCCAGCGCAACTGGAGACCTCAACCAGCATCCCATTGTTGGGTCTAACAGTATCTTAACAAGGACAGTTTCTGTTTCAATATGAGACTGATTAAAAAATAATTTTAGGGGATAAAGTAAAGGAAAGAGAGAATTTTCACAGGACAAAAGCTGGGTCTACTTTTTCTACCTTTATTTTATAGGGTGATAAAGAAATTGGAAAGAAAATAAATCACCTATCACCAAAATGAGTCCTTGAATGTCTGTTCACCTGTTTCAAACAGTAGCTGAAAGGGGAGGGAGACTCAAAGTCAGTCTTTTAGGCTTATTTTTTAAGTGTTTTACAAAAAGGGATTATATAATTTTGGGGTTCCGTTTTATACATTTATTTATTTATGTTCTCCTGGGAGGCGCTACTAGACCCAAAAGAAGAAAGTGTGTAAGTGATAGGTTATCAGGCACCCTTGTTTGAGGTCTGTGTAAATGGTCAGACTCCCTATAGGCAGGTTTTAAAAGTTGTTAGCAACTTCACCTGGAAGCATTCGCAACTCAGCCTTGTGCAGGCATTTGGCCATACTTCCAAGTCACTGTTTTCTTTGTTCACTTCATTACTTTTCCAGTTCTTCCTTTGTTCTGTGTATGTGCCAATGTGCACAGAGAAGATCAACATCCCCATCGGCCCATGCGGCGGCATGTGTCTTTCAGTCAAGAGACGCTGTGAACCTGTCCTGAAGGAATTTGGATTTGCCTGGCCAGAGAGCCTGAACTGCAGCAAATTCCCACCGCAGAATGACCACAACCACATGTGCATGGAAGGGCCAGGTGATGAGGAGGTGCCGTTACCTCACAAAACCCCCATCCAGCCTGGGGAAGAGTGCCATTCCGTGGGAACCAACTCCGATCAGTATATCTGGGTGAAAAGGAGCCTGAACTGCGTTCTCAAGTGTGGCTATGACGCTGGCTTATACAGCCGCTCGGCCAAGGAGTTCACGGACATCTGGATGGCCGTGTGGGCCAGCCTGTGCTTCATCTCCACCGCATTCACCGTGCTCACCTTCCTGATCGATTCTTCCCGGTTTTCCTACCCAGAGCGCCCCATCATATTTCTCAGTATGTGCTATAATATTTATAGCATTGCTTATATTGTCAGGCTGACTGTAGGCCGGGAAAGGATATCCTGCGATTTTGAAGAGGCAGCAGAACCTGTTCTCATCCAAGAAGGACTTAAGAACACAGGATGTGCAATCATTTTCTTGCTGATGTACTTTTTTGGAATGGCCAGTTCCATCTGGTGGGTTATTCTGACACTCACTTGGTTTTTGGCAGCCGGACTCAAATGGGGTCATGAAGCCATTGAAATGCACAGCTCTTATTTCCACATTGCAGCCTGGGCCATCCCTGCAGTGAAAACTATTGTCATCTTGATTATGAGACTGGTGGATGCAGATGAACTCACTGGCCTGTGCTATGTTGGGAACCAAAACCTGGATGCTCTCACGGGCTTTGTGGTGGCTCCCCTCTTTACTTACTTGGTGATCGGAACTTTGTTCATCGCTGCAGGTTTGGTGGCCTTATTCAAAATTCGGTCCAATCTTCAAAAGGATGGGACAAAGACAGACAAGTTGGAAAGGCTGATGGTCAAGATCGGGGTCTTCTCAGTTCTCTACACGGTTCCTGCAACCTGTGTGATTGCCTGTTATTTCTATGAAATCTCCAACTGGGCGCTTTTCCGGTATTCTGCAGATGACTCCAATATGGCGGTTGAAATGTTGAAAATTTTTATGTCCTTGCTGGTGGGCATCACTTCAGGCATGTGGATTTGGTCTGCCAAAACTCTTCACACTTGGCAGAAGTGTTCCAACCGATTGGTGAATTCTGGGAAGGTAAAGAGAGAAAAAAGAGGGAATGGCTGGGTGAAGCCTGGGAAAGGTAATGAAACTGTGGTATAAAGCTAGCCAGCCTCCACACCTCCCAGAGTTTGAAGGAAAACACCAGCATTTCTGTGCAAATGCTACTAAAAGTTTCACACAGTGAATCTCAGTTTGAACAAACTAGCCACCCTAAAGCGACCCCCATGACCCACCACCCTCTCCCTCTGCCCCTCGAAATCCTAAAACTCATGATTTTGCTGCAGACTTTGGAATAATCCAAAATGGAAAAGCCAGTTAGAGGCTTTCAAAGCTGTGAAAAATCATAACATTTGATCACTTTAGCAGGTCGCAACTTGGAGCGTGGAGGTCCTGCCTAGATTCCAGGAGTCCAGGGCGATGCTGCTTTTCCCTGAGGGGTGGGATTTGAGCTGTGAGGAGGTAACTTGCAGGGAGAAAGATTAACTTTTTTTTTAACTCTTTAAAATTTAAAATACTAACTGGGTCTTTCAGATAGCAAAGCAATCTATAAACACTGGAAATGCTGGGTTCAGAGACGTGTTACAAGAGTTTTATAGTTGGCTGATCTAACATAAACATTTTCTGTGGTGTATTGTCTGCTGTTTAGAACTTGTGGATTGCTCTCCCAAGAGGTGGTGTCAGAATCTTTCAGTGCCTTTGTCATAAAACAGAATTGTTTGAACAAACAAAAGTACTGTACAAACACACATAAGGTATCCAGTGCATTTTTCTTCTCTCTCTTCCTCTTTAATTTCAACATGTCTGTTTGAGGCTGCTGCTGTTTCTTTCATTTTACATTAATAACTCAAAATAGGTATTTTTATAGGAATTTTTGCACTGCAGCATGCCTAATGAGGGGGGAAGGAAGGGTGATTCACTTTCTGACAATCACTTAATTCAGAGGAAAATGAGATTTACCAAGTCGACTTACCTTACCAACCCCAGAGACCTATTGCATTGAGCGATGAGGACTTAATATATTTTACTTCGTGTGATTGCATCTATGCAGACGCCAGTCTGGAAGAGCTGAAATGTTAAGTTTCTTGGCAACTTTGCAGTCACACAGATTAACTGTGTAATTTGTGTGTGTCAATTACAATTAAAAGCACATTCTTGGACCATGACATAATAGTATACTCAACTGACTTTCAAACTGTGGTCAACTTGCATTCTCAGAATGATAGTGCCTTTTTTTTTCTTTTAGCATAAGAATGTTATCAGAAGAGGCTGGTCTATTTACCACAATGGAGACTTTTTCAGTTTTGTAGAGGGAACTAAGGACAGCTAATCCAACTACTTGGTGCATAATTGTTTCCCAGTAATTGGCAAAGCCTCCTTATAAGATTTCATTGGAGGCATTGTGGCCTGGAGTATTTATATGGTGCTTAATGAATCTCCAGAATGCCAGCCAGGAGCTGATTGGTTTGTAGGGAATAAAGTGTAGACCATATGAAATGAACTGCAAACTCTAACAGCACAGGTCTTAATTGCCTATTGCGGAGGTATCCAGAGCTTTTAAAATTTATGCTTTATGTTCTTTACAAGGGGGTACCCCCTAGCAGCCTCTCAAAAGTTGCAGTTCTTTTAAAATTGTAACTGGCCTTTCCTTAACCTACTTTAGGCCTTCTAATCACCAGATCTCTGGGACAAATTGTGGACACTGTCACAGGTTGCTCTCCTTATAACTCTTACCTGTGTTTGCTTTAGCAACTACTTTGCAATGACTCGTTTATTTATTTATCCATTCCCCAGCCCCTTTTTAAAAACAGGTAAGAAAGCTCTTTCTTCACATTTTTTAGTGAGAAAACGTCTCCAGGGACTCAAAATTCCAAAAAGCGTGACTTTTTGTTTGTTCGAGTTTGATGCCCATGGTTTGACATTTTCCTTCCTTCTGCTTTTGTGTGGTTCTTGAGCTGTCTGAGATGCAGATGCATGTAAGGTCCATGGTAGGTTCTGGAAGGAGAAGTCTTGGAACTTTGGGGACGGTCCCTAAGTGGGCACACGGGGCCCCTGCTGTGTGTGCCACTGAGCCTGAGTACCTTGACTGGCCTCCGGGGTCAGGGCTTCAGGGGCATGAGAAAGGATCCTCAGGACAGTTGAACTCCATCTGAGATTACACTGCCTATGAAATGTGCAGTGTGAACTCCCGTGCTGCTTGCAGATAGTTCCCAGGGCTGGCCGGGCTCTGGAGCATGCACCCAGGGGCAGAGTCTGCCCTTACTCACGCTCTGCTCTAGTGTCTTGGGAGTTGTGCAGAGCCTGTGGTCCAGGCAAGGGAAAGACTGCGCCACTGGGCACTAGGGTTTGTAATACAATTTTCTTTGTAATGTTTGGGGACTGTGTGACCAAGGCAGCACCTAGTAGAGGGCCAGGCACACAGTAGGTGCTCAATATTTGTAAGTGGTGAAATAATAATACTAACAATACAAGTACTTGAGTGAACCAAGTTCTGGAGCTCGTGTGCCCTGACAACATTTTGGGGTTTTAAACATGTCTCTCCTACAAATCTCTTACCTTCTCAGGGGAAAGTACATCTGGTCAGAAGTGACTGTGGGTGCAGACCCCTTTGTAGCCTTAGCAATGCCACAGGGTTATAGGCCTTTCCCTCCACATTCCAGACATTGGAGAGTGTTTATGGTTTCAGGAAAGGAGCTTGTGGCTGAGTCAGTTACCAATTACCCTGAAGTGACTCCATCACCTCTTATGTTGGTTTTGCTTAAAAAAAAAAAAAAAAAAGGTCAACTATCTACATGTTGCCTAAGTGCCGACTGTGCGACTGTGTTGGGCTCTGTAGCAGATCATGGACCACAGGTTCTGTTCTCCCTGGCCTGGACTGGGATGCTCCTGGGCCTGCCGAACTTTGCTGTTCGATTTGGGAAGGTGCGGGTGTCTCTGAATTGCCATCTCTTTCACTGTCTCCATCCCTGAAACCTTTTGCTGGTCTTATGCCATGTTTAATGCCTCTCTGATTCCTTCCCAGAATTCCCTGCAATCAGTGACAGGGGTCCTGACAGAGGTGTCAGCTTTGCCTCACTGTCTTCTGGGAATCTTGTAGGAAGACTAAAATTGGCTGTAAGGATGTGAGCTCCCACATCGAATGTGGCTTTGGGGCAGGCAGTTCCAAGCTTGGGTGTTCCATGTGACAGGTAAACTTGTGGACAGTATCTTGCTAGGAAAAAGGTTTGGGTTTTTTTTTTTTTTTTTGAAATCTAGAGTAAGTAGGTATGCTTGTAGCTTCCTGCACAGGGCCTTGGCTTCCAGAGATTTTATTTAGCAGAGCCCAAGGGCACGTCTTTCCAGCCTCCTCTCTGGCAAACTCCTTTCTCCTTCATGAAGGCCCCCGCATCTCAGAGCCGGGGGACATGCGGTAGGGTGGAACTAGTCAGAACCATCTGGTTGAACTACTTGGTGGATTCATATCCTTTTTCCTCTATGGAGACCTGTTTCCTGATCTCTGAGGCTGCTTCTGAGCTGGCAGCTTGCTCAGAGACCTGAAACGGGAGAAGGGGTGACACTTTTCATTTCCCTGAGATGCTCTCTGACTTTCCTTTCCCCAGTCACTCCCTCACTGGCACCCACCAAACCCAGAAGGAGGGAAACATTCTGTCTCCATTTCTGAACTGTGACTTTACCCCCAGCTCTATCCTCTCTGGCCCCCCTCAGCTGCCTGGACACTCAATCCAGTGCTCACTGTGTCGGGAGCCAAGCTGGAGCCTGAGGACCCAAAGAGGAACTCAGCCCTGGAAGGCACACTCAGTTGCAAGTGATTTTACCAGGATGGTACAGTCTTTGGCTTCTGTGACTTCTGCTGAGGCGGCTCAGCAGTAGTCAGGGGAGAGGGCCACCCAGCACATCTACATCCTCAGGTTCTTTCTGTGAGGGAGGGGATTGGGGAAGAGTTGCTGTATCAGCCAATTATGTTAAGTCACTGGACTTGGACAGGTTTTTTTTTTTTTTCCTCCTTTATTGTATTGGGGTTCAGAGTCCCTGGCTGGGTTTGTATCATGTCTGGCAAAGGACCCAGGTTATCATTTTTCCTCTGGGCCTAGGCCATATAGATCTTGGAAACTCCTAGGAGAGCACTTTGCTCCTACCTAGAATCAGATACCAGAGGCTTAAATAATGTATTTTGCTTCACTGTGCCCTGGCCAGAGCTTCCTGCTGCTGCTTCTTGCCACACACATGTGCAGTAGTGGCATGCTGGGCATCACCAGGAGGGAAGTGAACCCAGGATTTCCCCGACAGGGTTTGCTCCTTGGTAAGCCAGTTGCCCTATAGTCACTTGTTTCTGTTTCCAGTTTACCTATTCCCCTTTTCTTTGCACCAGCAAATTCTCAGTATTCACCCAGGCAATTTGTAGTGGGCCTGTTTGGGATCCTGTGTGAGCTTTGGCCTTCAGATTTTGTAGCCACCTGATCCCCTAGGATATTCAGTACATGACCACTGTCATCCCACAAGGCTTCTGAGAAGAGGGGCAAGGGCAGCTCTGCCCTGGGACAGCCAGGTCTTTCTTCTCTCCCAGATGTACGCCTTCCCACACTCTGCTGATGGCCCAGGCCCTGACCTGGCTGTGGGCTTTGGGAGGGGCAGGCTGCTTTCCAGTGTCTCACTGTGGGGCATCTTGGTGGTTCTGAATTTTTTTCTACCTCACAGAGATGTTGTAAGACTTTAAGAGGTCTGAAGATGAAGGCCCCTTGAGCTCTTTGTAGGAAGGGTGGAATAGATAGCAGTGACCTGTGAAGAGATGAAATGTGACTCGCTCTGCTCATGCCGCAGTCAAGCCAGTGCTCCGTGGCCTCTGTCCGGACCCCTGTGCCACCCTGCAGCTCCAGCCACCCTGAGACCACCCTGGGGACTTTCAGATGTTCGACACAGAGGTACCAGGCAAATCCCGGCTACACGTGCCCTAAACAAATTACTGAACATCGAAGGAAATGGACCCTGCTTTTAAGGATGTATAAACATATGTCTGCATTGATGTCTGTACTGTAAATTTCTAATTTATCGCTGTGTAAAAAAATAAACTTTGCTATTTAATTTTTGTATTAAAGAAAAACTTTTGTTTATTACCTTGTGTGTGGTTGGAATTCTCCTGAAGGTGTATAGTAGCCCTGGAAAGCACACGTGTCCAGCAGGGAGAAACAGAGAATTCTACTTGCAGGGCAGATGGAGAACCTCCTTCTGAGAGCTGCTTTGTTTCTTTTTGCTGGTGCTGTTTTTCCCGTTTGGGTTTCTCCTGGGTCAGCAAACCCCCAAAGTCCCAGGTCAACAAATCTATCACGACTGTGGTCATCACTGACACTCAGGTGGTCACATGATGCTCTGGACAGAACTGTAATTCCCAAGTTGTCATGCATGACACCTCTTATTGGCGTTTCCAGTGTGTGTGAAAATTTTTTATATGCCTTCCAATTCCCTTTGACTTCATCTGGTGGCCTTAAAATTTTTTCCCCTTCCACTGGTAGAGTTTCGGTCCTCCTATAAAGAGAAAGGGACTTCTCTCTTTTAAACTGCAGATATAACTTTTTTTTTTTCTGGCTATACAATGCCATGGGGGCATGTCACATCAGTCAACCAGGAAAATGTCATTTTTAGCCAATTTTATAAGGTGGGTGTCCCCATACAGAGAAAAACCACCAGACAAAGCAAATTCAAAGCCATTATCAGGACACTGCCATGGGCCACACAGAGACAGAGGGGAGGGGAGTCACCACCACTGGAGATGCCTGCTGGTGCCCCAGAGGAGAGCATCGCCCCTCTTGGTTTGCCTTTCCGTTGCTTTCTGCCCCTTGGTTTCACCTAAACGCCACTCCAATCTGGTGCGAGGGAGAAGCCCGGGGCACAGGATCTGCACCACTCTTCTCCCTCTCTGCAGATTGCTATTGTACTTTTATCTCAAAGCATAAATGAAGGGAAACATGTAATTTCAATTATTTTCCCTGTAAGGCTGCATTTCTCATTTTATTACCTACTCATTACGTAGTTATGAAGTGAAGGAAAAGTCAACACAATCTGAAATGAATTTATAATAATCCCTTGCACTTGTAGAAATACTTTCCATATAGAAAATACGTTCTAAACATTATTTTATTCTCACGGCATCTGTGAGTGAGCAGGGCAGGCACCACTGTGCTTTAGAGAGGACTGAAACTTCGAGACTGCCAGGGACCGGAGCAGGAGGCAGCAGGTTGGACGGCCAGGTCTTCTCATGCGTTGCCCAGACTTTTGTTTTTGTTTTGTTCTACACTCCACTATGAGTTGAATTGTGTCCACGAAAAAGACACGTTGAAGTCCTAACCACCATGCCGTGAACGTGTACTTACTCAGAAATAGGGTTTTTACAGACATAACCAATTTAAGATGAGCTCATACTAGATAAGGGTGGGCCTTAATCCAATGACTGCTGTCCTTGTAATAAGAGGGAAGTTTGGACACATGCACAGGGAGGAAACAGCATGTGAAGGCAGAGGCAGCAATCAGAGTGACATAACTTAGGCCAGGAGAGAAACACAGGGATTGCCCACAACCACCTGAAGCTAGGAGATGGGCCTCCAATAGGAGCCAACCTTAGCAAAACCTTGATTTCAGGCTTCTAGCCTCTTTTCCTCTGATTTCTTAAATTACTGCAAATATTGTAGTTCATTGGAAATAGGTAAATGTTTTAGCAGGCAACTGTCTCAATAACAAGCCCTGGTCACAAGCTTTTCTTTGTTAAGGATAATCTAGCATAATTGCTCTGGTAAATTTCTTTATCTGTAAGTGGAGCACCTCTGGAATAAACCCCATGGTCCCTGACACTCCATGGATTTGAGCTGGGCTTGGCCGGTCTCCTGCCCACCCACCCCAGGGGGAGGGCTGGTGCAGGGCCGGGGCCTTGGCTGGAATGCAGCCCAAGGGTTTTTAGCATTTCTGTTCTGAGAACTGATTTTTTTTCTCTTTCCCATTTTAGCTTTCACATGCAATCATAATTTTAAAGTTGAGCTGACTCTTGACTAAAAGGTCAGCCTTAGCCTCCTGTCTTCTGAGGTTCTGTGAACAGAAATAAACCACACTCAGAGAAGGGCGTTGTCCTCTCCTGAGTTTGCAGCTGGGGTGTAGGACCGGGGCCATCTCCCTGAACGTTTTGAAAGTGTAGGACCTGCAAAGGCTTGGTCCAAAAAGGCTTTCAAAATAGACCTTGGCCCCACCTGAAATTCCTAGAATCACTCTGTCCTTGTCTTCTGTCTCATCCTTAGGCTAAGAGATACCATGGACTCATCTGTCCACACAACAAAGAATTCCAACTTCTCAAACTCCTAAGGAGAGAGAATTTTTTTAAAAAGGTTTACATTTCACATTAATAGCCTGATTTTCATCAGCCTCCCACGTGGTTTCCCATAAGCACCCAATCCTGGTTTCAACCAAAAACCTGCTTAATCTCTTGGCTAGCCCACCTTATCAATGCCTTTCTTTTTAAGAGATCAAATGATTGGCTATCTAAATATTCTAAAACGCCTGAGGGTTAACATCATTTCACTTGCTATGAGGTAAATGGTTAGAATATAAAGCAATGAGATGGACTTGATAAGTCACATAGGAAATCTAGTTTCATTGTTTTCCTCCCATTCCCTTGCCTTTTCATATGTTTCCCTTTGCCTGGAAGCCCCTGCCCTCTTTCTTCAACTAGGTTGTGTCCATTCTTCCTTCAAGATCGCAGTCTCAGGTCGTCTTTCCTGGGAAGATGTCCCTAACCCTCCCACTTGCCATGTCCTGCCTCCTTTTCCTTCTTGCTACTGGTAAGTTTACGCCTCTGTGTTTTCAACTCTGGGAGCCTTCATTGCACAGTTTGCATTCATCCATTCATAGGTCCATCCCCTGAGAATGCCTATGAGTGCCCAGAGGTACCCACCTGTATGCCCTCTGAACATAAGTTTCAGGAATGTCTTTGGAAAAAAGAAAGGTAGGTTAGGAGGGAGGGAGGCTTTTGTCTTGTTAAGTGGGAAAACTGATGGGCTTCAGTGACAAACATGGCCAGCGTGGGAAAGTAACCAAAGGTGACAACAACTAGAGCCATTACAGAGGCAGGACTTTCTGGAAACAAGATCAGACAATAGCCTCACAAAAAATTCTCTGGCCTCAAAGATGGATTTCAGGATGATCCCCAACCTGCTGTGTTGCTTTTTGTTATGTTATCTCCTCCTCCCCAATGAGTATTTGCTGGGAATCTACTTCAGGTGGAGTACCTCGGAGTGGGCTGGGGAAGGGAGAGAGCGATGGTTATAAAAATACGGGCAAGACAAGGTACAGCTCAGAGTCCAAAAGTGCAGATGACAAAACAGAGAAAGAATCCAGCTGTTATCAACAAGCCTAAACCTCCAAACATGGAAAAACAGATCCTCTGCTGCTGGTACATATTTGTTGAATAGCTGAATGAGGGTCCATCTTGTGACAGCCACTGTTCTGGGCGGGGGGGAGCACTGTAGAGGACATCAAGATAAATAAAACACAGTCTTCCCCTGCAGAAGCTCATGGCAGCAAACCGCGTGTGCCTCCGCCGCCCTACCCCATGAAGGATCAGCACTGCTGGTCCTGTCACATGTATCTGTCATTGCTTCCTAACGTAAGTTCCAGGGCCTTGTTGGTTTACCTTGGACAGAACAGCTTCTGAGTACCGAGTACAATAGAAAAACATTTTCCTAAACAGTTGTCATCTCACCATTTGACCCCTGAAAGGACATGTCTGCCTCAGTAGGTAAATGCGTAGTGAGGATGTGGGGAAGAGGGAAAAGAGAATAGAGACATGATTCTTTAAAGGCTTGATTTGCTCACGAAGACCGTCCTCTGAATTCAATGCTGAAAATTCAAATTTAAGTTTATTCATGTGTCATTGGAGGCATTTAATCATCAGACCAACTAAGTGCCTCCGTCGGAACATCTTTTCCAGCACACATGGGGATTTCCAACACTTGCACAGGGCGGGTGGTCTGTGTAGGTATGTCTGCTTTGTACCCTGTGGGCCTCATTCTCCTGCTTCTCTCCTGTCATAATTCCGTACACCTAAAGAGACTGCTCCACAGAAGTTAAATGAAATTACATGGCCAGACCTCGCATCCTCAGTTACCCAGAGTTAAAGGAATAAATGTGTGATCCACTGGGCTGAGAACTGCCTGTGGGGAGTTGCGGGGCAGTGAGTCATTCAATGTAACCGGAGCCTGAGATTCTTGGAGTGGGAGAGAAGGTGGGCCGAGGCCAAGTTATGGAAGGCCTTGGAGGTTGTACTCGCTTGCGCTGGGCACAGGGGAGCCAGCCAAAGTCTGAGGGCAAGGAAGGCTCTCATCCCTGTCGCGGTGTCTTACAGGGCTCACCCTGGCCGTGGCCTGTGACTGGAGAGAAGGCAAGCTAGAGGCAAGGCAGGCAGACCGGTTTGGGTGCAACAACATGAAGGCCTGAAGGAAGCTGGTGGCAGAAAGATGGAAAGGAGAGACTGATTTTCAGAGAAACCACAACAAACAGTGTCCTCCATGGCACTGTTCAATGAGCTGAATCGTGCTTTCTAAACTACCAGTGTTGCATAGGCGAGGAGCGTTGTGTTTGCTCTGTACACCCGATACAGCTCACTCCCTACATTGCAAGCAGAGATAAGTAACAACCTTGTCACCACAGGGCAGAAGCAGATTGCAACCCTAGCCAAGTACCCCTGGAGAGCTAGGGTTTCCCCGAGTGAGACTCTTTCCCTCACAGTCCTCAGATCAGCATGACACCATTTGCTGGAAGGGACAGGGTCCTAACGAGGAGAGCGTGGTGTTTGGTCGTTTATGTAGTGCTCAGGGGCCCCATCACCTCCTTTGGACTCAGAGTTTGTTTCCTATCAAGACAGACTTCCTAGAATAGCTGATATAAATTCCGTAGTAAGGGCTTAATTGAGTGCAAACTTAATCTCAGCCACATCTCCCATCTAGATTTTATTTCTTGACACAGTTTTCTTTGCCGGCTACTGTTTGTTATCAGTAAAAGTCTGGACTGCCTAACTAGAGCCACGGAAAAAGGTATCACAGGCACACACATTTTTCCTAGCCCTCTTCCTTTTAAATCAGAAATTCTGTATAACATTTTCCATAAGTGAAAGAGAGAACCACTTCCTAGCTCTTTTGGTCCTTTTTTTTTTTTTTTTAAACAACAGGCCTTCCTTTTGGATTTACATCAGCATTTAGCTAACTTCCTGAACACTTCACCCATTTCCTGAACTTATTCTGAGGAAGGAAAAACATCCTCCTTCAGAAATAAATGCAAATAATCACAGAGATTATTTTTATTAAATAAATGGTGTAAATGCAATGGAATTTCCTGTACAATATGTGTTTACTATGGATATTTCAACAAAAATCTATTTGTTGTGATATCGTTAATCTTATTTGCTGGTAGTCTGAGCAATTCTAACCATTATGTAGCTGCTCGAGAGATGAGTTCTGAACATTTGCAATTTTTACTTTTAAAAATATTGTTAACTGAGAAATCTGAACGCCAGGGGGAATTGCTTTCTTTAGGTCAGCAGTTTTGACACTTTTTTTTTTTTTTAAATGAATTTCTTGTGACACCTGCTGGTGAATAAGGGAAAAACATATTCAGGGCCAAGTGGTGACTCCATGGAGTGTAGCAGTAATAATTAGAATTTTTTATTTTGCATTTGCTTAAGAGAAAACACGGCCCTTCCGAGCACGTCTTAATTCCCACAGGGCCCAGCACCCGGAGGAGCAGTGACAGGGAAAGAGCAGCCCTTCTGTGTTTCTGGACACGTGCTCTTTCTTGCTTGATTAATATTTCCTCAGAGCCAGCCCACCATCCAAGGCTAAGTGGGTTCAGTTTTAAGAATGAATGAAAAATGTGAGACTTTGTAAAGGAAACCCATTAGCATATCGAGCTGGGATCAGTTTTTTAATTTTTTAAAAAAAATTTAATGGAAGTTATTTCTCTGTATCGGTGAGGAGGCCTCCTTCCATTTGGCCGTCTTAGTGGAGAAGAACGGGACTTTGCTGGTGAGTAAATCTCATTGACATCTTAGAGATATATTTTAGGCCGATGGCCTGCCATTTCTGAGTGCTTTACAGGACCCTTCTTCTGTTCTCTAGTGTTTGGCTGCGGCTGATAGGGATCTCAGAGTCAGCCTGCTCAACTCATGCCCACCCCCACCCGGCAGAAGGCCATCCGGGACAGATGGGTATCTGGCCTCCTTGCACCATCCTCAGGAAGAGACTCCTTAATCCATCACTCAGGCTGACATTCTTCCTTAGGTTCAAACCCCTTAGTGTGATATCCAAGGCCTCCAGTCTCTGACCCCTCTCCAGACTTCCAGGCTCACCTCCCACCAACTCCTCACACACAGCCTGTGTTGTAGCTAATCCCCACCACTCCCAGTTCCCGGTGTGCCTCCTGCTGTCTCACCCGTCTCCGCCTTTGCACGTGCTTGTCTCCTCAGCCAGCAGAGTGTTTCCCTCGTGGTGCTGCGCTGATTTTCCCAGACCCTGTGTGAGTGTTTCCTCTCCTGGTCTGGGCTCGGTGCAGCCAAGCGGAGCTGCCCTCCTCTCTGTCACCTCCCAACCTAGCTCAGACACCTACGATTGTGCATTCCTCATGACATTCTATTGTTTCTGTGTGTCTCTCCTCCAGACGTGTGAGCTTTTCAAGGACAAGAACTTGTGCCTGACACCCTCGCTTGTCCACGTGCTTCGCAAATGCTCACTGACATCCTGATTCTAGCCGTTTGTGGTGTTCGGTTGTCCCACCCGGCTACAGTGTTTGATAGGAGCAAATCAGGAGTGGAGGCAACCAGTTGAAGGGTGGAGTTCTCCATCAGGAGAGTAGGTCTTTGAAAATGTGCAGAACCATTTATTGTCCTACGTGACTTCAGCCTTCACCCCCTGAGGAATAAGATAGTTTCACAAAAATAATCTCTTAAGTTTCGATCTGGGTCTAACACTGTAGAATTCTATAACTGTGGGAGCTATGGTCTAAAACAGGGCTTTTACAAATCTGGGGTCCATACAGGGAGTTTATGATTGTGTGCAAAATATTTTATGTACACATGTGTCTTTTTTTCCTGGGGAGATAGTCCATCCTTTCATAGGTGGGTCTATCATCTCAAAAGATTAGATAGCACTGATGAAGAATCATTGGTCAAAAGGACAATCATCATCTCTACTGGGTCAACAGGAGTTGACACTTTCTCGAGAGCTACAGGAGGGAGGCTTATAAACCAGCAGATGCAAAGCTCTTGTTGCTTTTTCTCCACTGCCTTTTGTCAGGGCACACCTACCGGCCTGGTCTGCATTTCAAAAGAGAGGCTGACTGGTTTTAGTTTTGTAGTTTTGTTCCATTTGTGTTGCTTTAATGTCCTTCCCCCTCAGGTTATACATGTAAGGTGAGTGTGCGGTGGGAACCCTTGTCAGCAGATGATTATGTACCTGTCTCCAGGTGAGGTGTTCCTACCGGGGAAAGCTATCTCAGTGCCCACAAATTCTGCCCAAGTGATCCACACTGAACCTTCTGGAGAGCATCAGGAAACCTGTACTTGAAGCCCGCCCACTGAAAACTTCTGCCACTGTGGTCTGGGCCTGCCAGTTGCTGGGATGCTTTTGCTCCATGATGGAAGATGCCATCTGCAAAGGGAATTGTGGCTGGCAGGGTGCGCTATCCTTAGAAAGGCCTTTTGCTGTGTTTAATGTTGCTGTCCTGAAATTCTCAATCATTTTTGAGCAAAGGGCCCCATATTTTTACTTTGCAATTGGTCCTGCAAATTCAGTTGCCAGACCTGAGTAGCTGCGTGTACCTGAAGCAGCACCAAGCAGCAGGAAGCGCATGAGCTTTGGAGTTGACAGCTGGGGATTCAAATCCCAGTTCTGCAACTGCCTAGCTGTGTGAGCTTGAGTAGATTCCTTAACCTCTCTGACTTTCAGTGTTATTACATCAAAAATGGTGATTATAATATCGAACTTTTACAACTGTCAGTGCAATTAAATAGCATGTGATAAAGTAATTGGCACTTGTTCATAATGACAACAATGACTGGAAAATAACTAGTGAAGAAAATAGGAAATAGATTAGCATGAAAAGCAGATCATAGCAAAGCAAACAAATGAAAGGCCATGCATACAAGTCTTTTAGGGTGGGAAAAAATCCTAAAGAAAAGCTTCTAGGTCATTTCCACCTTTGGCCTTCCATAGCACTTGGCACATAGCACCATAAGAACACCTAAAAATATCATTGTTATTTCCCTTCAATCCTCATATTTTCCCCCATTAAACCTTCAGATCCCCTGAAACCAGGGACTGGGTCTATCCTTCAAGAAAAATGTTCACCCCTGGCTGGTGTAGCTCAGTGGATTAAGTGCAGGCTGTGAACCAAAGCATCACAGGTTCAATTCCCAGTCAGGGCACATGCCTGGGTTGCAGGCCACAGCCCCCAGCAATCGCACACTGATGTTTCTCTCTCTCTTTCTCCTTTCCTTCTCCCTCTAAAAATAAATAAATAAAATCTTAAAAAAAGAAATACTGTTAAAAAAATAGTTACTTAAAAAAAAAAAAGAAAAATGTTCAGTTCCTAGCATTAGGCCTATCACAAAATAGATGCTTAATAAGTTTTTGTTGAAAGAATAAACTAGTTCATTATTTTATTTTCTAGTTGAGAAAGCTGAGGCTTGGAGAAATTAGGTGAGCTGCTCAACTCACAAAGCTTGTCCTTGGCAAAGCCAGGACTGGAGTCCCCTGTTTGTTCTGAAGGGATTGCTTGGGGGCCCCATGTGGACCCAGCCCTTGGAGCTATTAAACACAGTCTTTATATCTCACTGAGTTGCAATTATCAGATTATCTGGGAAATGTCTAAGCCTTTTATGTACGCAGATATTTATTTATGTGGAGTGAACTGTCAGAGGGGAAGCATGTCTACTGGAGCTGGAAGGCACTGCCGACCATCCTGAACTGGTGGAGAAAGCAATCCATCAGGTCACCTTTCCCGAGCTCCGTCCTGCACCACTCCCCTTTCTCCTTCCCCAAATCCTCCTGTGCATGGGATTATCTTCTGTGATGCTGATGTCCTGCACGTGATTGATCACCCACCACTATCTTGGGGACCTGAGAGTGACCTTCTGGATGCATTTGTAAGGAACCAGCTTGGAAACAAAAACAAAAACTTGAAGGCATCCTCTGGTCAGCCTGAGATAAGGGGACCTTAGAGTCTTTTTTCACTAGCCTGGCAAAACAGTCCAAACAATAAAAAAATCCATAAGAAAATATTCTGCTTCCAGGGACTTAAAAGAGACTTTCAATTCACCCACCCCATCAACATGATGCCATCCCTATGTAAGAAAACAAACGCATCTGTGAGAGAGGAAGGGCAGAAGGCAGAGAGGGAAAGGAGATAAATAGAGAAAGGGAGGCGTGGGGAGGGAGGAGAGGTGGAATGCAGGGGGGGCGATGAAGGAATAAACAAAGACGGAGAGAAACAGAACGTAGTTGGAAAGAGATGTGGGACTAATGTTTACTTGAATAATGCCAGGAGGCCAACTCGAATCATTAGGACGGATCAATCCTAGTCACCTAGGTAAGCTCAGCAGGTGTGGTGATGATTCCAGGCTGGGAAGGGAACGGTGGGGTGCAGTGGAGACGCCCGGGTTTGAGTTTTGGCTCCGATGACAGTTTGTTAATGTGAACACGGACACGTCACTTCAAGCCCTCAACCTCAGTTTTCTCATCCAGAAGTGGGGGAAAGAGACGAAATGAGACATACGAAAGCAATTTGAAGAAATAGAGTGTAACACAAGCAAACAGTCTCAAATTTACACTCAGCCTGGAGCCATTCCGCTTAAATTGAAACAGGCTTCGACGCGCCTCCAGCTCTGCCGTTCAGGGGCTCAGTAACGTTCCTACCTCATGTTTTAAAAATAAATAAATACACAATTCAGTGATCTCGTCACATCATTATGCCCAGGTGAACTCATTCCACCTCATAGATACAAATCTGAAATGACATAAAGAGAAAAAAGACACATGGTTTTACCACCCCTCCCCACGGAACAGTAAGTGGACATCTGGTCAGGAATGCCACCTGCTCCAGATGCCAGTTCTGCCATTGGCATGCCCTGAGACAGTTTCTCAGCATCGTCCACCCTCATTCGTTCCACTTCTGATGTGAAAACCTCTCCCTTCTGCCGTGGAAATAGCTCCCTCCCTGTGTAGCTCCCTCCCCATGTTGTTACCTCAAGAGCCAGTGCTTAGCGCAGCTCCTGGGGTCTACAAGAGCCTCTTCCCGTGCTGACCATGGCCGTATCCTCAGCCCTGGCTGAGAAATACACAGTCCTTTCCCTTCGCCATTCTTCTTTCTCACTCATCTTACCCCAGCCCCAGCCCCACTTGTTCAGGTGTCTTTCCATTGCTCCCAAAGCAAAGCCTTGGACTTGAGTGTCTGAGCTACCGTATTCTGCCGTGTATAAAGTGTACTTTTTGCCCAAATTTTCAAGGGAAAAATAAGGATGCTCATTATACATGGGTACAATGATCGTACACCATGGGACATGATAATCCCGTGTATAATATGCACAAAACGTGGGTGCACATTATACCCAGGAAGCACTTACTGCATGAGGGCATTTCTGAGAAGGTTTCAGATAGGAAATGAAGCCACTCCCTTATGACTGGGTGTCTGTCCTGGTGTCAGCTGTAAAGACAGACTCTAGGTAAGTTATTAGAAAAGAGAATTTATTGGAGGGATATCGGAGCATAGAGAGAATTAGACTAAGAAATGGGGGGGAGGATTAGGGGGAGGTTCTTGTGCTAGGAAGGAAGCAGTGAGGAGAGTAGACAGGTCTGGATTTGAGTTTTGAGGGGGACGATAATTTGTTGTCATTTCAGTTCCTAGACCTCAGTTTTCCCATCCAGAAGTGGAGTCAGAGGGCAAGGCCAAAGCTGAGTCACAGCAACGTTGCCTTGGCAGCAGCAATTGGGTCAGCAGGCTAGTTCTGCTGCTTTTGAGCAAATGACTTCCAGCTGTCTGCGTGGATAACCACCAGCTACATCACGTCCCTCTATTGCTCCCTGGAGACTCCCAGTTCCAGGGAAGACCACCAGGCAGGCTAAGCTCAAGTCAGTTGTCCATACTCAGATTGTGCCAGGGATGAGGGTGTGTGTATGTGTGTGACAGAGAGAGAGAGAGAGAGAGAGACCCTGACAACTTACAATGTGGAAGGTGGGTTCTACATCACACCAAGACAAACCAACCCTTAAAATAGAAAGAGGGATTGGATGACAGATACTGATAATAAAATTATTACAAATATCCACTGCAGCTCAGAATGAGATCTTCAGTTGCTTCTGGAGCTCATGGAATCTCAGACCTTGCCTTGTACAGGGATGTCTTCTATTTATGGACAAAGAGCCCAAGTACAGCAGCGAGATGTTTAGTGTTCATTGGTGTGGATAGGAAGGATCCAGCTGTGTCTGCTCATGGAACATGGTTGGCGGGGGGGAATCAAATTAAAGGAAAATAATTAGGAATTTATTGTCTATGACAAAACCCATGAAAACATGCAGTAAGTGAAATGGTGAGTGACTGGCTATTCAGCTGGTTCCTGACAGACTTCTGTGCAGCTGTTGCTCTGAACCCGTGCACACTTGGGCTGACGTGCAAGCAGCCCACGGGTGTTTCCCACGCACTCGCTCCAGCTCTCTCTCCCGAACTCTGGGTGGCCGTGTCACTGATCGTTAGGGTCCCTGCCTCAGGAACTGACAGTCTGCTTCCTTTCTTTGGTACCCTTCAAACACTAATTATTCAAAAAAAATAAATTCAAGACTCAAGTCCAGCAGCTGAATGTGTTTTTTGTTTGGGAAAGCCCAGTTTTCAGTAGAAAACCATCCCTGGTCAAAGCAGCTCCTGCCCCCCTCTGCTTTTTTTTTTTTTTTTTACCCCAAGATCAAGTGTTCTGATGAATCTCAGCAGCCATTGGATCCATTTCCTGCCAAATGGTGACAAACCAACAAGGACATCGTGATTAATCACCCCAAGCCCTTCATCATCACACACAAACAGGGCCACCTCAGGGCAATTCCGACGGTCCCCACTTCCCTCCAGCCTTTGACGGGGAATAAGTTAGACTAAATCCTCGCTTTTGTATGGGGCTCCACAGTTTGTACAGAGCTCCGTGGTGTGCATGCAGCTTTGCAGTTTGCCCTCGTATACATGTGGTTCCATGTCAACCCTGTGACAGGCCCCGAGGAACGTCGCCTTTCTCCTGGACTGTTGTAGACAACTCCTACCTTTCTCAGTGTCCACTCTTTCTTTTCTCTTTTTTTGTTGATGTATATTTAATATGCAATGAAAAGTACAAGTCTTGGTTGTTCACTTTGATGAATTTTGGTAGTTGTACCAGTGTAACTGCCCTATACAGCAAGATATAAAATGTTTCCAATACCCCAGAACACACCTTCATTTTTCTTTCTAAATTTCCCTTCCCCCTCCCACACCCTGGCAATCACTTTCTGGCTTCTACCACTGTAGATCACTTTTTCTGCACGTGGATTTCATGTCACAGCAATGAAATCATACAGCATATACATTTCTGTGTCATGCTTTCCCCTCATGAGTTTAAGAATCATCCATTTAGTGTGTATCAGAAATGCCTGACTTTTTATTGTTGAGTAGAAATCCATTGCATAAATATGCCACAGTTTGCTTATGAATTTATCTTCTGGTAGACATTTGTGGGTTTCTGGGGGCATAATTTTTGCTATTACCAATACAGCTGCTATAAAAATTCTTGTACAAATATTTTTGTGAACATATGTTTTCATTTAGCTTGAATAAATACCTAAGAATGAAACAGCTGGGTCATAGGGTAGGTGTATGTTTAACTTTGTAAGAAACCACCAAATAGTTTTCCAAAGCAGTTTATCAGATACGAGTTGTCAACATCCACTCCTGCTTCCTCTGGTCATTTCTCCTCATAGGCTCCCGAGCAAGCTATTCAAAACATAACCTTGATCCCATCACTTCTCTGCTTAAACCTTTTTAATGGCTTCCGACTGTCCCCAGAATGAAGTCCAAATTTTGTAACAGCCTCCACAATTGGGCCCCCCGCATTGTATTCAGCTACCTCTCCCCACTTCTCCTTATGCCCTTGTATCTTCATTGCAGTCACAGGATGGATACGTGCTTCTTCCCCATGGCAACTGGACGCGCTCTCCCTTTCCCTGGACAGCCCCTCTTCATCCCTGTGCCACGTTGCCCACTTACCCACCACGTTTCCATTTGCAAGTTATTTCTTCAGGGTCCTCCACTGCAGACCAAGTCGAGCCCCCGTTACCGGTTCTTGTAGCACCCTGGACTTTTCCTTCTTCATATTCAAGGCAGTTGTTATTTTTTTTAATTACATATATTCACTTTAACTTTTGATTAGGTTATAAATTCACATGATCCAATGATTCTCCAAAGATAAATAGTGACCAGTTTTACTCCCATCTCTGTTCCTATGTGCAAGTGAAGGTTTCCCAACTACATTTTTTACTGAAGATCCCCTTATATCTTTTTAAAAAATATTTCTAGATTTAAAAAACTGCCCATACAATATTTTGCATACACATACTATGTCAATTTTAGTACTACTATTATATTATTTTATTGTGTTAGTGTATAATTAATTCTATTTGTATTACTATACCATCATTAATCTTACATTAATATACTCCCGCACTTTGCTTTTCCCACTCACCAGTATGTCGTGGTGGGCAATTCCCATCCCAGAACTTAGCAAGCATCCTCATTCTCTGTCACCGATGCCCCACATTTTAATCAGTGGCTTATCCAGGCCTGTTGACTATTTAAGTGATTCTTAATCTTTTGGTATAAACAATGCTGCAAGTATAGCAATCACTGCTTGTGAATTTTTATGAGCATGAGGATGTCTGAAACATGATTTCTTGGAAACAAATTGTTTCTATAAAGGATATACAAGTTCGTATTTTGACAAATTTGGCAAAATGCCCTCCGTGGGGCTGTACCCCTTTATGTCCGCACATGCAGTGTGAAAACGTACCTGTTTCCCCTTGGCCTCACCCGTGTGTACAGCAGAACATTTGGACATCTGGCAGTCTAAGCGCAGAAAAATATTACCTCAGAATAGTTCGCTTTACTTTTAATTTCTTACTTAAGAAGCTAAGCATCTGGTAGAATTTTGTATTGTTAGTCACTTAGCATGGTGCTGGCATGTAGTGGATATCCAATCTATCTATTGATATAATAGTAAACATATGTATTATATATATATCAATATATATAATACATATGTGTCATATGCTATTTATGTATTTCTTATGTATTAATATATAAGCACATGTATTATATATTTATATATATTTGTTAAATGGATTAAAAAACTGAATGATCAAAGAGGTTAAAGCAAGTGATCTTGGACACACAGCGTATAAGTAAGACCTTCTGGCATCAAGTACAGCGTGCTTTCTGATCATCTCGGCAGCCCCACCTTTCTCGGGAGTCCAGAAAGAGAAAAGAAAGGAGATGTCATTGAAAAGTGAAAGGTAAAATCTTAGCCTTGCCCTGGCCAGTGTGGCTCCGTTGGTTGGAGCATCATCCCATGGACTGAAAGGTCACAGGCTGGATTCCCAGTCAGGACGCAATACCCAGGCTTCGGGTTCAATCCCTGGTCAGGACACGTATGAGAGGGCGGCCAATAGATGTTTCTCTCTCACATCGATCTTTCTCTCTCTTCTCCCCTAAAAGCTCTCCCCTCTCACTTTCCCCTTTTCCTCTGCCTCTAAAAGCAATGAAAAATAGTCCTTGGGTGAGGATAAAAAGGAAAAAATCTTAGCCTTGCTTTCCATGTTACTTTTGAAATAATTTATATGATACCAGGCATTCTATTCAAAGCCAACTGAAGAACGCCCAGCTTAGGGTCAGCTTCTGGGGTCTTATAACTCTGTACCAGGTTACAAACATGACCTTCAGGGTCTGTCCGACCTGGGTATGAATCTCAGCTCTGATACTGGCTGAGACTGTCTTCTCCCTAAGAGGCAGATAGATGACAGCACCTGGCTGTAATAGAAACCTGGAGGCTTCTGCTTAGCCTCAATTCTCTTCCTCCAGCAACTCTCTTCTCTTCTTACTGGGCGACTCCAGGCTCCTGGTGGAGCTGATTAAATCCAAGGTGGACTAGCCCAATTTGGGCCAGTCAGACTCTCAGAGCAAGTTGGGAAAGACCCCAGAGTGTCTGTTAATCCTTGACCTGGGAAGTAGGATGAGACCACTACTGGCTAGCCCTGTGGACTGCATGTTGGAGTCTGAGGAGGCCCAATGAGCACAGCCCCCTTCTCTGCCTTGCTTCAGAGTTCACAGAGGGTGGAGGAGGTTATGGGAGAGGAAGAGCAGTACGTGGGCTTTTTATAAACATGGCTTAGTGTGGCCTTGCAAAACCCCAGTGAGACAGACGCTGCATAGGCAGCCGGAACAGCTGGCGGCTGCCTCACGTAGATAGTGAAGGGAGATTGGGGACTTTCTGAGGGGCTCCATCGAAGAAAGGGAGGAGAAAGGGCTGAGCTATGAGTGCCTGGCCCTTTTCCCAAATTCATCCACCAAAGGCTGGGAATGTAACCCTAATGGGGTCCTTGTACTTGGAAATCAGGAAGGCCACTTGCATGTGGAGACGCAGAGAGAAGCAGGGCTGACAGGCAGTTCTCGCCCGAGAAGTAACTCCAGTTGTCTGGGCTCTGACTTCCCAGCTTCTGCTTCTCGTCCCTCTTCAGAAGTCCAGCCACATTTCTTGCCCTTAAATTCTCTCAGATACACGGCATTCTCCGTGATGACGTGTCCCCCTTGATTTACTTCTTTCATGTGGGTCCCGTTACTGGGAACCAACCACCCTTTATTAGGGCTCTACGTCACACAACTGTGAGGGTTAATAGAGAAGGGAATGTAGGGCGCCTGGTATGGTGGAATCAATACACGCTTAGTTTTATCTATTTATTTTTTGGACAGGGGAAGGGATGTGGCAAAGCTCTGAGCCTGTCAGTCAGCTCATTTTCAGTTTGAACACAACACCGAAACAAACCCCAAAGTCTTGAAATTTCTGCATGAAGGTCAAACATCCATTAAAAAAGTAGGATATTTGCTGTGAAAACATTGTTGAAGACACATCTGCCAGTGGCTGGGAAGGCAGCATGGAGCAGTAGCTGGAGCCAGACACACTCGGGTAATGATTCAGGCTCCAGCATCCACTAGCTGGGAAGCCTTACAAAAGCCATCACCTCAGTGAGCTCGAATTTTCTCAACCACAAAAGAAAAGCCCAATTCATATGGTTGTTGGAAATACTAAATGTGCTCCTGGCACATAGTGAGTGCTCCGTGAATGGTAAGTGTCATTATAATGTTCCCAATACTCCCCCAAAGACCCTCCTTTCTAGTAGTAAGAGCTGCCTACCTGATTATATTTCCCTTTTTACCTGCAGTTCAGAATCAAAGTTAACACTTAGTCATGGCAACCCTGTTGCCATTAGAGGAGCCACATCACAAACTCTGTTCCCGGACTCTTGATTTTTTACTCCCAAAGCCTATCAAGCAATGGGATGAAGCTTATCGGCCTTACCAGGCACGGGCATGTGTGCATGTGTGTGCTCCTACACGCACAAGTTTCAGTTAAGCAGTTATTTTTCAAGGGAATTCCCTCTTGGGTAACTCCCTGCCAAAAGAAAATGTAAATCACTTTTCAGTCCAGCATCCAGGGGCTCTGAAAACAAGCCCAAGAGAAATTTAATCTTGGGCTACATAACAGAAACCGGGCAGCCGGCCAGCACACTTTTGTTTTGTGTTTTAAGAAAAATGGAGAGAAATGCAACATGCTCTTTGTCAAGTGATATCTGTGGAGATTAAGCATAGCCCCACTAGGCTAAGAGCTCACCCCAGGAAAGAACGGGGTTTTTAGGTGGGTTGAGCTAAAGGAGGGCCTTAGGGGGGGTCAGCTCCCATGGGTGACTTGAAGGCTGCAGAAAATGCTGAGGAATGAAACACTGAGCCCCAGCATCCTGGATGTTGGTTCTAAAAGTGTCACAGATCAGAAGCTGCCAAGGGTGGAGCGGGGGTGGGGAAGCAGGGTGTGGGGCAGGAGGGGAGCCCTCAGGCGAGTGGGGGGAGGGGCAGAGCACAGGGGGAAGGGAGCTGGGGGATGTGGGAGCCCTCGGACCACTTAAAATATGGTGTTGTCTTTTCTGTTCTCTGGCTCAAGGTAGATTGAACTAGGAGTCAGGAGTTTTCTCATTATCATATAATTACTATAACAATACTTGGAGGTGGATTTTATTACTTTTCTTTTCCAGTTGAGTAAACAGATTCAGAGGGTAATGAAATTGCCTCCATTATACCTGGCTGGGTGGAGCCAACTACACTTGAACCCGAGTCCAAGAACCTTCAGGCCTAGTCATTGCATTTTCCAGTTTGGCTCCAAAGCAAGGGCAGTGTCTTACTTATTCATCATTGTTTTTCTTATCCCTCCCTGCCTGCTCCCAGCTTTCCAAAACTGAGTTGAGTTTGGGGGTTGAAAAAGTCAAACGTGACCTCACCATTTTTTCCTTTCTCCAGCAGGCCCTGGCAGTGGCTGTAGAAACTGGCACAATAAGTGTACTTGGAGGCCGGAGGCCCTTCCCTCCCCTTCGGAGCACATTCCCTTTTCCTCTCCTGTGTCTGGGAGAGGAATTTTGCCCATGGGAGCTGTCTCAGGTGCCGACTGCTCCCCTGACCTTTCCGTGCCTCCCTAACACATTCCTGCATCTAAATCAGACCTGGTCAATGTTTCACTGCCCTGCAGCCCTCCCAGCCCGATCTTCTGAAGCTGGTGAACAATTAACCTCCAGCAGTTCTTGATCTTCTCTCTTCAGAAGCCGCCCAGCACTTTCCTGCTGGGTGTCAATGATCTACCAAACCCGACCGGCCGCCGGGGTCCTCTTGTCTTCCTCTTACGTGCACTTTCACGAGGATTCTGATGACGTGTAATTCTTCCAAGGAAACACATTTTAGGGACAACTGAGCAGAGCACCCACAGCAACTTCCTTTCTGTTGGAAATTCTTACAAAGAACCAGAGGAGAGGGGCAAAGTTCTCTGAACTTGTGCAGTTTTTCCCTTTTTATTTTTGAAAATGAGGTGCATCACTCTTCTCTTTTAAATGTAGTTGGCAAATTAAATGACAATGTATGTAGAACTTTTTAGCTCACAGCAGCAACTAAGAAACTGTAGCCTAACTGTAGCCATTGAATGTGGGGACGGGAAACACCCGATAGAGCTTCACGTCGCCCTCACAAGTGAGGAAGACCCGAGAAAGAAGTCTGGGATGCGTCCAGTGGTCTTTCAGCCAGTTGGCGGTCTGTTGGCTAGTTGAGCTCTGTCTAGTGGAAGTACGACATGTAAGCTATGCGTGTAATTTAAAAAGTTCTAGTAATCACATGAAAGAATACAGAAACAAGCAAAATTAACTTTAATGACATTTTACACCCGATATATACAGTATATTAATGATCATTTCATGTAATCCGTATAAAAATTATCACTGAAATGTTTTGCTTTTTTGTACTACATCTTCACTTGGTGGCGTGTATTTTTCACATATAGCACAATTAACTGAGACTAGCCACGCTTCGAGGGTTTGAAGTGGCTGGTGGCTACTGTATTGGACAGTGCTGGTCACATTCAAGTCTGTGAACATTTCGTGCACTTGCTATTAAATGCAGGGATCTGAAGCTGAACGAACACAGCGGGCGACTAAGTTGACAGCCCTGGAAGTCACGAACCATAACCCAAGGCAGGGTCCCTCCCCTTCTAGGCTGCTGAATTATCCTCATCTGTGTGTGGTTGAGCAAGTCAAGTAAAAAAAATTCTCTGGGGAAAACATCCACATCTCTAGGGACTTTTCCTCTGCTCAGTTGTCAGGGCATAGGAAAATATTCATTTTCACTGAGTTACTGTGTTCTGCACGAAACAGGTTTTGTTTGATTTATTTCTCACAGTAACTGCGTGGGGGGTGTTATTTTGCCCATTTTACAGAAGAGAAAATTGTGGATCTGACAGGTAATTTGTAATTCTTAAGTAATCTGTCCAAGGGTCACACAGTTTATAGAGGTAGAGCTGGGCCGCAATCTCACAATGTGAGCATATGCAATTTGGTTAATGTCATTTATAAGCATTCCCAAGGCTTCCTGAGTAAAGGGACCAGAGGTTTGTTTTAATAACAGCTTTCTGTCTCAGTAACCAATGATCCCCCTGCCTGTGGTTCTTGCTGCAAGGGAAGAGCTGAGGATGTTCTGTTTCTCGGTTCCTCAGCTACTGGGAGCTGCTCCGTGCCTTGGAGGCCCCACGTTAAAATGGATCTCAGCCTCCAGTTTGCCTCAAGGAGGGTTTACCTCGTTTCTTTCCACTGAGCATGCTGTGCACAGCTTCCCTTTGCTGGGCTGCTGAGGGGCCCGGCTGAGAGCGGCTTTTTATTCTCCGTTACCTGGGCCACTGCTTCCTGCTCCCGCCCACTTGACAATTGTGCGTTCTGGTAAAAAAAAAAAAAATTAAAAATAAATAGATAAATAGATAGATAAAAGCACCCAGAACATGAATACCCACCAAACTGGAACATGACCTGCTGTGGCTCCTGTGTTTCCTGAAAGAACATCAACTGCCATAAGGGCCACAGATGAGGAAGTTTGGGAACCAGGAGTAATCAAGGAGAATGAAGTGTTCTGAATGAGATCATCGGTGTGATTTCATGGGGGAACCTCCTACTAGAGGAGAATAGACAGTATGAGTGTGTCTGTGCCGGGGGGGGGGGGGGGGGGGGGGGGGGGGGGGGGGGGGGGGGGGGGGGGGGGGGGGGGGGGAAGCAGTCCCTAGAAAGGGTGGGGGCTGGGCGAGGGCTGGTAAATCAGTTGAGCATAAAAGAAAAGAAAACCTCACGGACCTGAACAACAGTGTGGAGATTGCCGGTTGAAGGAGGGTGCGGGGGAAATGGTGATGGACAGAGACTTGACTTGGGGTGGTGAGCACACAATACCATGTACAGATGATGTGTTGTGGAATTGTGCACCTGAAACCTGTATGATTTTGTTAACCAGTGTCACCCCAATATATTCAACAAAAAGGAAAAAAAGAAACAATTCAAAATTAGATCACATCCTAAAACGTGGAGCATGGACACTGTGAGGCTTTCCTGACTCAAAGAGAACTGGACTGACTCAAGCATTTAAAAAAAATAAAACCACAGGTTTAGTCTGCCATTTGAAACAATTTGATTCTTTATATTTCATTCAGTCAACAAATACTTCTTGAGTACCCGCTGGGCACTGCACTAATCGTTACACACACAAGTTTGAAGGAAGTGAAGACGGAGCTCCCCACACAGGGCTCTCCCTCTAGCAGGAGGCAGGCCTCAAGAAAGTCGATGCCGGGGAAGGTCACCCAGCCCTCGGGCAGAATTCCAGGTGAGACCCTAACATCTGAGAAGACTGGATTTCAAAAGTGAGGACTTGAGAAACACTTCTAAGACCCTTACTTTACAGATGAAGAAACTGAGGCACAGAGAGGTCACATGATTTGGTTAAGATCACGTACCAAGTTAGTGGCAGAGCAATTATGAGAATTCAAGTGCCTTAACCGTGGAACCAACAGGACCACCTTCCCCCGCTGCTCCAAGGGCAGCACTTGGAGGCAGGATGAAGCTGTCTCTGCTGCCCATTCGGTGAAGGCAATGGCTCTAGGTTGGATATAGAATATAGGAAAAATGGAGAAAGAAAAAATAGGGGAAAAAACAAATTTAGTAGCTGATACATAATGTTTAAAATCATGCTCATGAATGAGATTCTGCAGGTGGAAAAACAAAAAGAAAGTCTAGGACTGAGCACCAAAAATCACTGACATTTTGCACTGGGCAGAGTGGGAGCAGAGTGGGAGGAACCGACCCAGGGCTGAGAGGGAGGGGGCGGTGGACTAGGACAGACCTAGGCTTCCTGGAGACTGAGAGAGCCAAGTGCTTCAAGAAGGGAAGAGTGCCTCACTGTGGCAAATGCCGCTGAGAAGGAAAGTAAGACAATGACAACAAAAAAGGCTCATTTGGACACAGGATTATGATGGCATTGGTTAGTCACAGTGGGGTGGCAGCTAAGGCAGAGTGGGGTGAAGTTTGTTTGAATAAGTGGGGAAGTGAGGACGGAGTGTGAGGTTTGTTCCTTCGTAAAGTCTGGCCACCAAAAGTTGCAGAGAAATGGGGTGATATCCAGAAGGAGACGAGTTTGAGTCAAGACAGTTTTGCTTTTCTGTAAAATAATATGGAACGTCAACTGTCATTGAAAAATAGAAATACAATAAATTAGGAACTTAAGGGAGTTTTGGTTTTTGGTTTTCAGATAGGGCACTTAGGTCGTGTTCGTGTGTCCATACTCACCCTGTTCCTCCTTCTGGAGTGCCTCATCTGGCAAACTTCTTTTCGTTCTGTAAGATCCTAATTTAAGTGCCCTGTCCTCGATCAAAAGGCCTTTTTCCAGGCCCAGCTAGATGTCCTTGCTGGGGCCCCATGCCGTTAGTTCTGTGCACGTGTTGTCTGCCTTAAGGCTTACCTTACCGCGTGCAAGAGAAGGCTTTCCTGTCTCCCTTCTCACTGCACAAGAAGAAGACGGTAGAGCAGGGACTGTGCCTTCTCAAGGTTGTATCGTTGGCACATGTAGGTGCTCAGAACCTGGCACTAGGAAGGTGCTCATTAGCTATGGGATGAATGAATGAGTGAGTAAGTGAATGCACTGTAAGTTTGAAGGCAGATCGAGTGGCAACTTTATTTTATGAATAGGAAAACAGAGGCATAGGGCAATTTGGAGTTCCACTCTGTCCCAGATCAGGAGGAGGCCTGGGAAACCCTACAAGCTCCTGTCCTACTGCCTCCACTGTTCCCAGGTCCCGCTCTGGAGCCACACTGCCAACCCAAGACACCTGGGGCTGAAACCCTCGAGGTCACAACAAACCTGGAACTTCCCCACAGGCCATCATCACGCAGGGTCTGTGGTCTATACATTTGCCTTGATTTTAGCAGCATCTGCACCTGGGAAACAGCTTGTGGACAAAAGGTAAAAGCACTTTTCCGAATCTCACAAGGTGTGAAACTGATGGGGGAGGTGGGAGAGGAAGAGAGACTTGGTTCCTCCTAATGAATGCCTTAGGCGGTGGGCTGGAAAAAAATTCGAAGCTCTCTTGAGGGGCACCACAAGGTGTCGCTGTTGATCCTCAGTTAAACGAAAAATTATTTGGACCGGGACTTAAGAAACACTTTGAGACCTTTATTTTTGCAAATGAAGAAACTGAGGCACAGAGAGGTCAAATGACTTGGTTAAGATCATGTAGCAAGTTAGTGGCAGAGCAATTATGAGAATTCAATTCTCTTAACCTTGGGACCAAAATGACCACCTTCCCCCTCTGCTCCTAGGGCGGCACTTGGAGGCAGGATCAAGCTGTCTCTGCTGTCATTCACTGAAGACAATGGCTCTAGGTTGGACGGAGAATAGAGAAAAAGTGAAGAAAGAAAAAAGAATAGAAAAAAACCTCGGCTTTTATTTTCACATGCGCCTTATTCAAAAGTGCCTTATTCAAAGTGTTCGGCTTAGATGCCATTGCCCACAATGGGAGTGTGGCGCGGGGCCCTTCATCCGCGTTGTGGTCTGAATAGCTGAATAGAAAGGTATCAGGTAATGGATTTCATCCTTTTTATGGCTTCAAGTTAAAAAAGGTCTGGTTCCCAAGGAAAACAAGAAGCCAAGTTGCTTCAGCAAAGAATTGGCTGAAACCTAAGTAGGAACCAGATTTTTAAAAAAAAAAACATTTGCTGGACAGAAAGACAAGGACAAATCTCTGGGTCCTGCTGTTCGGGGAACCGGGAGCTGCAGGGCAGGAGATCCTTTGAGAGCCGCGCCCCCGAGAGCAACTGTTTATTCCACTGTCTGGGAAGAACCAGGCGGCAAACGGAGAGACTCTGTCCTACCCCCGCCAGGTGTCTGATGGGGTCCTCCCCCGCCGCCCCGTCCTCCTTAGTTTGATTCCACCCCGCCTTTCTGAGCCCGTGGTGGCTTCTAGTGGGTGTCCTTTTCCTGCCTCCCAGGTAACATTTATTTTTAACCAAAAGAGCTTTATTGTTTTCTTAAGTAATATCAATATAGGCTCATTACGAAAATTCAGGTGCCAAGTAGCTGAAAGAAAAAAAATAGAAAGATCTGCAATCCCCCCATTCATAAAGAATCACTGAGGACACAGGGTTAGGAAGTCAGTCTGTGGGGCTCCTGCCACGGGCTTCCAGTCATGAGGCGACCACACTGATTGCATGCCAGCTGGGGGAGACAGGCAATCAGATTTCAGAAAGGAGCAAAATATATAGAATGTCCGAGGTAGTAAGTTCTCTGAAGGCAAGTAAACCAGAGAAGGAGATGGAGATTTATGTGGTGGTGAAATAGTGACGCAGGATATTTTAAAAGTGTGGGAAGGGAAAAAATTCTTCTTTCCCTCCTCTGGTTCCTGTGACTGGCTGAATAATCAAGCCTGCAGGAGGCAGGCTGCCAAGGGAAAATCAAATTCAATATCGTGCACGTGGGAACCTCATATACATGAGAGTCAGAGACCCCGCACGCACGAGAGGTTCAGAGATAGAAAGGGGGATTGAAGGATGTGAGGCATCCTGGGCTAGGGTGGGCTAAGGGGGCTTGGGAGCTTCCAAGGTTGTTCATTGCAGGATGATAAGAACAAACATATAGTAAATAGAAGTTTGCCCTGCCCTAAAGATAGGTCCAAAGAAATTATCTCTTGATAATCTCTTATTATGGGCAAGGCCTTTAATTCAAATTCTTCTAGGTAGTTAAAGGGTGAGGGCAGAAGTTTCTCCTGAGCCTGAAGCTAAAATTGCCTTTAGTTCAGAGTAGTCTCGATACCACCGAGGCACATCTTGGGGTGGCTCATTCGGACCCCCACAGAAGTGGTGCTGGCACCTGAGGTGGGTGAGGGAGCAAACCATGTGGACACCTGAGGGGAGACTCCTTCCCTTCCATTTCCTGGGCCTACATAATAATGTAATTATTACAGAAGCAATATATGATTACAGCCCTAATGTTAAAAACTTCAAATGATACAGAACTGTATGGGTGACGTCCCTCTCACCACCCTCCTATCATCTTCTTCCTTCTCCAAGGAAACCCTTTAACACGGTGTCCCTTCCCGAACTCTGCATTTACACTCATTTCTGCATGTATCACCCACATACTCAGTTTTACTTTATTACCTCCACAGAAGAGATCCTCCTTTGTGAAGATGATCTCCTTTTTATTTTCAATGGACAAGAACTTCTTAATGTTTCTTAAACTTCAGAGCTATATGAGATCTATGGGCCTCACTACTAATGAAATAGCCACATTTCAGGGCTAAGTGTAGGTGGATATTTCACTTCCTTCCCTGGATTAATCTAGTTTTCAGTGTACTGTATTGGAATAATTTATTTCTGTCCCTGTTTCTTCTACTGTAACAGTGAATTCTTTGTGAAGACATGATCAGAGATTATGCAGATCAGAGATTATGTCTTCTCATGCCCAAATTTCCAGTGCCTGGTACAATGCCTAACACGTGGTGGGCATGGTGGGCATTGGGTAAATGAATGGGCGGTTAATTACATTTTCATGTTACCATAGCAGGCTCCCAGAGTTGGACGGAATATTGGCTGAGGTCACTGTTACGGTCTGTCCTAACGGGAGCGGACCTCTCCTCCACTGCAAAGCCTGTCACTGTCGGATGTAGCCACTGTGGGATGGCAGCCAGGGCAAATGTGGTCAGATTCTTTAAATCAAATAGTCCAATGTCAGCATTAGAATTAAAAGGCTAATTAATGAGAGCTACTTTTAACTCTCTTTGTTGAAAGAAAATGAATGCTTAATCAGTAGACAAATGTGTTAAAGACTTTACAAAATGCTTCTTTCAAGGCACAAAACAACTCAACGAGATTAATGTTATTATGCAGATGAGGAAAGCAGGAATCAAAGAGATTAAAATGGATATCATATGGGTCTATTCATGCACCCACAATCCAGATTTCTCTATCTTAGTATTTCCCCATATTGGTTTTAGATTTTTTTTCTCTGAGAATAAAGCACCACGTGTAAATATGCCCTGGAGGGTTCTGTTCACAAGTTTAATTGCCAACACTGGATAGGACATTCAATACAACTTTGTCACTTAGTCAGCAGAGGTGAGCTGAGCCTCGGCCCTATGATTATACAGAGGAATGAAGCACAGTCCTAGTCCCCAAAGGGGCTCACTTTCTAAGGAGAGAGGGGTGATACAAAAGCTTTTATAGTGGAGAAATCGAGGTTCTTCTGAGGAACCAAGCCAGACTCAGAGCTCAGGGACCAGGGGAGATCCCCACAGCACATCTCTGCCCAGTGATAGCAGCGTGGCCCCTAAGCAGACGTGTCCCCTTCCCAGTGGTACCAGTTATGAGGGAGAGCCGGTGTGATACAATCAGGCAGAATCCATGAGAAACACGTATGGGTGTTTTTTCTCTCTCCACCAAATTTTGCTGCAAAGAATAAAATTCTTTTCTGGTGACATGTACTTCCTGTCAGGATGAGGCACACCCAAGCAGTCAACACCACCAGAACTGAAGAAAACTCCTAATTCTTCTAGGTGCACATTTTGGGTCCTGCTGGATGGTTGCCACTTTCCCAGGGACTGAGCCAGAGGTGGATTTGAGGGACAGCAAATCAGAACAAGACACTAATAAGGGTAACAACCACAGTACCATTAAAACATCCAGCATTTATTACCTCCCATTAAATTTCCAGGTTCTGTAAAAGCAATTCATTCTCACAGAAGAATGACAAAAATTTGTGGGGGGGTTTTCTTTTAGTAAAAATGAAACCAAACTCCTATAATCTCTCAACTACTGTTAACATTTTGATGGATATATTTTCTTTTTGAAAGTCATATTTACATGTACTTTATATATACTGCTCTGTTCACATGACTTTATATATGGTACACATTTCCCCATTAATTATGTCCTCTGCAACATAATCATAAATGATGACATAACATTGTTATGCAGTTGCTCCATGGTTTACTGGCTCAATCTATTGTTGAACATTCAGATTTCCCCCCATCTTTTGGGTATTATATTATTACAACTCTAAGCGAATACTTGCCTTATTAGAAGACACTGCTGGTCTCCTTTCTTATATTATCTCATTTCCTCATCATAAGCCTCCTGAATAGGCATCATCAGTGTTTTAGAAATGAAGGGACTGGAATTCAAAAAGGGCAAGGAGCTGTCCCAAGGTCAAAGCCAGGTCTCTGTAACTCCGAGTCAGCCCCACCCGTCATTACTCTCTGGGTGTGCTTGGCTCTCTCTGCGCCCTGCTGAGTTTTCTGTCTTCACTGATGGAAGAGTTTTCTTGTACTCTCCTTTGTCCAAAATCTTAATCTTGGTCTCACTCCTTTCACGTTCCCATGGATACCCAGGTCCCTCAGTAAGATTCAAGCCTTTCCAATTAAACGCTCTGCAGTTGAAACTTCCCAGGCAGCTGGGCTGATGCGATTGATGGTTCCCAACTGCTGGGCCACATGTTCTCTCCATCTTTCTTTGTCAGCTGTTCTGGGAAAGACGGACTGCAAGGTTAATCACGCCTCCACGCAGTAAAACTGAATCCTGATACACTCACTGAAGCCCTCTTGGTATCTGTGACCCACTTGAATTCCCATTTATATTCTCAACAGTTTCTAAGATCTGAGGACCCCTCAGCACCTCAGCACATTATAAACAGGATACTAAATTTAAGAAAGTCAAGGTCAAACTTCTCTTTAGAATTTCAGTCTTGTATATTCAATAGACTAACTGACACCTTTACTCAGATGTTTTGAAACTTAACCACATCTAAATCAGAGTTCTTGATGTTTTGCTCCCCAATCTGTCTGTGGCAGGCACTGCTGGCTGTCTTGCCAGGAGCCAGGGCCCACTGTCTCCTTGGTTCCCAGAGCCTTGACTTCACTCAGGGACAACGTGCCCAGACCAGGGGTGGAACCAGGATTGGGGTGAGCCCATGATAGCAATCTCAGCTTCACTGCTGGGTACTCATGCTCTTGGCCTCCAGCAAGGGGTGGTTACTGAGATTTTTAAAAGTCTGCTAGAGCCCTTACTGGTGTGGTTCCATTGGTTGGGCATTGTCCTGAAAAGCAAAAGGTCTCCAGTTTGATTCCGCATCAGGGCACATGCCTGGGTTGTGGGCCAGTCCCAACTGGTGTGCATGTGAGAGGCAAACAATGGATGTTTCCCTCACACATCAGTGTTTCATTCCCTCTCTTTCACCATTCCTTCCCCTCTCTCTCTAAGAATAAATAAATAAAATCTTTTTAAAAAGACAAAAGAAGTCTGCAGAGAATTTCTAGGTACAAATTGCCCTCAAGAGAAAAGAGAGGCTATATTAGGTATTTCTTATGCAGAATTTCAAGCGATTCTGGCCTAATTTTTTTTACTCTAGCATCTCTGTGGTGACCAGCTACTTGCGAGATTCTAACAGCCCTTCACTGGTGCGACTTCAGCCGGCAGCTGAGGGCCCCTTGCTTTCTGCACTGGGCACCCCCCTCTTCCCAGCCACCACCCCAATCTAGGACGCCATCATCTCTCATTTGAACTACTTCAGTGATTTCCTAAGTGATCGCCACCTCCTGCCCCTTCTCCAGTATATTCCCCACATCATGTTTGACTGATCTTTTAAACATATAACATGAACCATGCTAAATCTCTGCTCAAATCTTCCAAGGATTTTGCATTGTGTCTGGAGTAAAATTCAAGCCTCTTCCATGGCCTGCATGGTCTGGCCACTTGTCCTCGTCTCCAGCTTTTGCTTCTCTCGATTGTCTCTGTGCCCACACCGCGCCCAGGTCTTCCATGTTTGGGCCCTCACAGCGCAGACTCCTGTCCCTGGTACAGCTCCCCTGACACCCCCTATGGCTAAATCCTTTCCATCAGCCAGAGGTCAGTTTAAAAGTCTACCTTCTTAGAGAGGCCTTGCTTCTTACTCAGGATTAAGTAATCCCCCACTATTCTTTATTACTACACATTGTTTTTGTTTGTTTGTTTCATTTTTTAATCCTCACCCAAGGATGTGCTTATTGATTTTAGAGAGACAGGAAGGGAGGGAGAAAGAGGATAGAAACACTGATGTGAAAGAGAAACGCCGACTGGTTGCTCCTCGTACGCACCCTGACGGGGGATAGCCCTGAGCCGGAATCAAACCCATGACCTTTTGGTCCATGGGTTGACGCCCAACCAACTGAGCCACACCGGCGAGGGCATCTCGGTTGTTTTCTTCATAGCACTTACAGTAAGTTGCAATTACAATTTATTTGTTTGTTCATGCTTTAATTGCTTGTTTCCCGGATTTGGTTAGAATTCTTTAGAACAAAGACAAGGTTTTTATTCTCTACTATATATCCCAATCCTTCTACAAAACCCGTATACTCAATAAATATTTGTTGATTAAATGAATAAATCATGATAATAACAGTATCAGTTGCCACTTAATGTGTTTCTTCTTTGTGTGTTCAAATCCTGGCTCTACCACTTAGTAGCTCTGTAAGCTGAGGTAAGTATCTCAACCCCTCCGTGCATCAGTTTTCTTATATTAAGTGCAGATAACAATAGTCCCTAGTGGAGTTGTAAGAATGATTAAATTACTTATTGTATGTGAAGAACTGAGGACATACCTGGCAAATAGTAAGAATTATACCAATGCTTAGATGCTGTTGTTGTTATTATTATTGTATTTACCAGGACACTGAGGCTCAGGAAGATTAGCACCACATTGCTAGTGACTAGCAGCCCGAGATCCCAGCCAACTGAAAGTGTGAATTAACAAAGATACCTCTGCTTTAGTGGAGATAAAATTATAAAATATTTTGAGGAGAAAGTTATTGATGGACACTATTGAAAGTGTCTGACACATTATAATCTTTTTACCAATTGATTGCTTCTCAATGCTTTTGAAAGCATGACCAGGTGGCACTTTTTTTCTAGGACATTCACTTAAACGTGGGAACAAAAATGGCTTAATATAATTACACTTTAAAAAATTATGTGGTGCATGTGTATGAAATTTGCTTGGAAAAAAAGGGTGAGGAAAAAGCAGAAATGCTTTGAAGGCATCTACAGATGCAGAACAGCCTGCACTTCCTCAGTTTCTATTAACTTGTTAAGCCCCTCCCCTCTGGCTCCTCCAGCCTCCATTGAAACTGCTCTCCCAAAGGTCACTAGTGGTGACTGACATCAGTCACATTTCCATCTGACCAGTCCTGTGGGAGCCTTCTGGACTCATCTTACCTGCTTAATCTGACGCCTTTGACGTTACTAACAAGCAGCATTCCTTTTTGCAACTCTCTGCCCCCAGGGCCACCTCCAGGACCCTCCCGCTTCTCCTCCTCCTCTGGCTCTCACTGACCAATCAGTCTGCCTCTTCCCAGGTTCAGCTCCTGGGTCACCCCCCCCCCCCCCCCCCCCCCCCCCCCCCCCCCCCCCCCCCCCCCCCCCCCCCCCCCCCCCCCCCCCCCCCCCCCCCCCCCCCCCCCCCCCCCCCCCCCCCCCCCCCCCCCGCCCCACAATTCCCATCTCTCCTGGGAAAGTCAGACCCAACACCATCGCATCAACTCTCACCACAACCTACTCTCTAGCCAGAAACTCTTGACATTCTAGTCTAAACTCAATTGCTGGTCATTTTCCTGAACAGTGGGAATTTCAGAGCCTGGAACTGTCAAATACGAACTCTTTTTCATTGGATGCAGCTGCTACTAAGCCTCACCCCTGTTTCCCTGGGCTTTCTACCATAACATCCCTCTGGCTCTCTCAGTCCTCGGTCTCATCCGCATCTGTTCTCAGCGCTCCTGTCGACTGTTTTCTAAAACTGGAAACTTGATATCAGATACCCACTTCTGAAAATGGCAGAGTAGTTCCTACAGGACCATCACTCCCACAAGGAACAGCTGTACACCATAGAAAACATACATGAAGGCCAACTACCAGAAGGCCCTGGAGAGGAACAGAAAGCAGACGGATAGTGGACTAGAGTCAGCACTTTGAAGGATGAAAAGCCATGTGTTTTACATTTTTTACGGATTTTTGCAGGAGGGGAACCCCTAGCCAGTACTGAGCAAGGCAGCTAAACTCAGACGGAAGCATGCGTTCTCACTGGGTGGAAGAGCAGAGGCAACCCGAGCGCCTGTCGGCTGGGCAGGGGAGTCCGAGGAAGGTGCAACGTCAGAGCTCATCATATAATGGTCCATACTGGTCACTTTCAGATGCCGTTACTTCTGAATTAATTTGTTATTTTTATTTCCTATTATAATAATAATGCATAAGACATTTAGAAGATATAAGGGAACAAAGGGGAGAGAATTAGTCCTTATTCAATAATTATTCGTTGAGTACAAATCATGTCCAGGGACTGACTTTGGTACTGGGAACATAGCACTGAAAAAAAATCCTTGCTTCACTCTGGTAGCGGAGCCACACGAGAGGAAAGTCAACAAACAGATGTGCAAATATCATGCTGGAGGTGAGCATTTCGAGAAAATAAAAGTCACTGTGGCCAGACAGCACAGGGCCAGAGAGAATATGCAGAGTGCTGCAGTAGGCACTCACAGGAAATCTCTTTTAATTGAACAAACTGTAGCTTGTCCTAGATACTTTAGAAATCACCTTCGAGTAGCAAATGTTAAAGATATCAATACTTTGCATTTAGACACCATATTTTTAGTTAAGTATTTGGGTTTGTTTTTTTTTTTTACCTATAAAATACTATGTAAGTACAAACTAGGGTTTTGCGGCTGGATCTCTCTGTGAGGACAAACAATTTTTGATCAGTTTTTAAAAAACCTGAATTGACTCAATGTTGTAGTGTCCCTGAGACAGAGTGTGATTTACTTCTATGTCATTGGAGAAGGTGCATGGTGTTACTACAATCGGAGAGGAGCTGTAATGAAAATTGACCTTCCACCATCTGTCATCTCCCTTAGTCTGACGAGACACTGCTATCACCTCCTGCTGGAACAGTGCTCTGCAAAACCCTGCGCCATCATGCAATCTCTGCAGATCTTCCAGGAGCAATCTGAGCTCAGGCAATGCTAATTACTATTCTGTCTCTCCATTTACCTCTAAGCATTCATGTATTTAAATGATCTTTTATTTCCTGTGGGTTGTATAGAAGTTCTCTTGGCGACTGATTTGAAATCATTGAATTTTTAAACATATTTTTTGGCTGAATACGCATTTCTCTTCTGAAGAAGGCCGGCTTCAAATTCGGTTTTGAAAAGGCATCTATGAAGAGCACAGCGCTTGGTGCATTGTGCATCGTGCCCTTTAGCAAAAGTTAAAAGGTTCATTGGATTTCTTTAAGCTTATCTTTTAAATTAATTAAACTAGTTCATTAAACCAACCAGCTATTCAGCATTTTCAGTGGTTGAATGGGGCAAAGGCACTTGAGGAGCAAAACACATAAAATAGAGCAGACAATCCTCAATGGGGAGTGCAAGGACAAACCTTTGCTCACGTTTTGGACACAAGGGCATGGCACTGGGAGTGGCTACTGCAGACCCGTTCTGCAGGGAGTGTGCGGGGTGCCGCCTGCTCCTCCCCCACCTGACCTAGAGGAGCAGGAGGGCTCCTCTCCTGCCAGTGCCTGTGCAGGTGCTCCGGCCACACCACCCTGTTGTCTAGGATCTGGGCTGCCCTCCGTGCCAACCTGTCCTCCTCACTCCGATTCCAGCTAGCTCTGTTGCTTGGGTAAAGTCATTTCCCCTCTCTGGGCCTGTGTCTCCCTCTGATGAAGGATGGGGTTAGACTGGATTAGAGCAAGGTGGCTGCAGACTGATGTGTGGTGGCCCTCTCCCCTGCTCACTCCCATCCACACAGCTCCAAGGTGGTTCCCCCAAACTAAGCCTCACACTCCTGGGTTGGGGGTCAGCAAAGTGTCATCAGGATCTTATGGGAGAGAGAAGAATGTCTTCAGGAACCTCAGCCTGACTGCTTCTTCCTTAAACAGGGCCCCTGTGGACTGCTGGCTGAATTGTGAAGCAAGGAATGTGACAGTGGGTGGCCCGTTTCAGGCCTTACATTGGAAAGCTTGGCACGCAAGCACAAGGCCAGGCAGGCTGTGGCTGGCCTGGAAGTGGCCTCAGGTGCAGGAGTGCCGCCGGGCTTGAGAGCTGGTCCGGACACTGAACAGTGTGTGTCCCAGGGGAGGCACACACTCGTCGTTGCTCCCTCCTCCTGGGATGCAGATACGGCCTTGATGCCAACCACCTGCAGGGTTGTGAAGACCAAAGTGAAGAAATCCAATCAACAAGCATCTTTAAGGAACAAACAAAGAAGGTAATATAAACCATGGTGTGCGTGTGAGTTGCTTGGGGACCTTGTTAAAATGCAAACTCTGATTCAGCAGTTCTGGGGTAGGGCCCCAGATTCCACATTTCTAACAAGCTCCAGGGTGAGGCCACACTCCCATAAACAAGGATATAAACCATTAAAATCTTAAAAAATGAAAAGAAAAAACATTAAATCATTCAAACACCACTATCGTAACACTACTTTTGCCTCTGATACGTTTCTCTTAACATTGTATCTTAAATATATGCTATGTTCTGACAAATGATTCAGGTTGCAAAGGTTCTGTAATTATTATTTTTAAATAGGGATGACATAGCGTTACTTATCCAGCCACTTCTCTCCTGTTGGGCCTGAAGTTACCCCTCCTGTTGGACTGTGAGTCCCCAGGGGGCAGATGCAGAGGGAGCAGTGTGCTCCTGGGCCAGCTGGAGGGCAACCCCGTTTCCTCCTGTTCCTCCACAGGATTGGTCAGTAGGAGTAAACTGGCTTAGAACTATGAACAAGGAATGCTTCTTATTTTTGGCGTATCATTTTTCTAGAGGCCAACAAAGTAGTATGTACATATTCTGTTTATTAAAAATACATATTTTCCTTGCATGTGTTGGTGGGACTGTAAAATGCTGCAGCCAGTATAGAAAGCAATACAGAGTTCTCTCAAAAAATTAAAAATAGAACTACCTAAGGCTAGCTTTTCAAAACCTGGAAGCCTCTAACCAGAAGTTTCCTGGGAAAGCTAGTCAGTCCCTCAGATACCTGGTCATACAGCCACTTTGAGTAAATGCCAAAATGTCAGAATTTAAAGTTGGTATTTGGCAGAGAAGCAGCTGCAGCTCCGGAGCGTCGGGGACCCCATGGATCCCGGTTCACGCGGTGTGATCTTTCCAGGGTCGTCCTGAGGAGCCCAGCCGTTCCCACCGCTAAAGGCATCTTCCAGTCATCCCTTTGTTTTTCAACTGATTATACAACATTATCTAAAGGCATTGCATGTCAAGCCATGGGCATTTATAAAACCCATGACGTCTCCAGGGAAAGGGCGTCAGAAAAACTCATGACTCACGTCTGTCTCCCTCCACTGAACCGGGACTGGCAGTGCCTTCGAGGCAGAAAGTGGGTGCTGCTTGTCCTGGTTTACCCGGAGCCCAGAGCGGCGCTGAGCACAGAGCAGGTCAGCAGGCCAGGCACTGAATGGACATGCATGACTCACCAACGGAGCCGTGCGTGTCTAAGGGGTTTGTGGAGTCTCCTTTCCCTGAGTGAGGTTGCCCCTCCAAACGTTCATTTAAGAAGATGCAGTGCTTTTCACCGAACACACCTGTGCTCAACCCCCTGGAGACGCTCCCTGCAACCCCCAGAGCTCTCTCTTTACTCCCCACTTCTGCTCTGTCTGCACTCAGCCTGTCTCCTGACCTTTGGCAACATGTCCCAGCTGGAGTCTTCCCTGCCTTTGGACAAGGCGTTTGTACTCAATTTTCTACTTCCTAAGAACGATGTCATTCCCATCTTTGGCTGACCCGGACAAGTCTTCATTCAAAGCGTCAGCCACTTCAGGTCCACCCACCTTCCCCCCCGGCCAAGTCCTCTGTGAGATTATAGAGTGAACCCCCTAGAAACTGTCTGAGCTGGTTAGCTGCCAGGAGACACAGGGAACAAACATGATGTCAGAGGCCCAGTGATTAAACTGCAGCCAGACGCAAATAGCTAAGGCAAAAAGGTGGGGAGGGGAAGGGGGAGGGCAGTAAGTATGTGATGCCACTACCTATGTGGGTTTTTTTTTTTTTTTCCTGGAAAGACAATAAAGAAAGCAGACCAAGACAAAATAACATTAAGGCACTGATTGGTGCATATGGTTTCTGATCTCAACTAATTCCAAACTGCTTCTCTCAACCACTTTATGCTTTCAAGCCTAAGCTGGAAATTTCTTTCCTTCTCTCCCAGGATAAAAGATATATAGAGTATAAGTTAAGAGCTTAGACTTCGGAGTCTGGGAGACCAGTGTAGAAATTCTGAGTCTGCCTCTGAAGAGTGTGGGCAGGCTGTGTAAACTCTTCTTCAATCCTCGGTTTCCTTGTTGCCAAGACATGGGAAACAGCCCCGCGGAGAAAGGTTGCACACCGGCAGGGTGGGGCCTCGCATCTCCTAGATGTATCTGCTCCTCTTCTCCTCATTTTACCTTCGTTCTCATCTATTATCTGGATTATAATAGACATGAGATGTCTAGGATCAGTTTGCACAGTCACAGTTAAAAAGTGTAAAATGTGTGCTAGCCACCAAAATATAAACAAACAAGAATGCTCCAAGGAGCACACCAAGGTGTTCCTCAACTACTGTCAGTTTTAGTGGGTCACCTTTTCAAATATTTTTAGAATGATTAAAATGCTTACTTCTAGATCCATGGGTAAACTATCTCTTTATTCTACTTCTCTCAGGGCCCTGATGTGAGGACTCCTAGAAAGTATGAAAACGACTTGGTGGATGATCTGTCACAGTCACAGCAGTCATAGTTTAGATGCTCTGAAATCAGACCATTCCAAAGGGTAGCTTTTTGCTTCTGAAGACCTCCCCTCCCCTCCCCTCCTCTCCTCTCCTCTCCTCTCCTTTTCTCTTCTCTTTTCTCCTCACCCAAGGATAAATATATTGATTTTAGAGAGAGAGGAGGGGGAGAGAGAGAAACATCGATGTGAGAGAGAAACATGGATCAGTTGCCCCACCCCCCTACACACCCTGACAGGGAATCAAACCCACAATCTTTTAGTGTACAGGACAATGCTCCAACCAACTGAGCCACTGGGCCAGGGCCTGAAGACCCTTTCTAACAGCTTTAGAGAACAACAAATTTGACTGGTGTGATGTAGATCAACAGTAGCGAATAGATTGCAATATACATGTCAGCTTGTTAATGACTGGTGGCTCCTGAGCACCAGAAAGGCGGAGAAGCTTCCTGTAGCTGCGTGCAGGCCCAGCAGGAGAGAGTTCTGTGATCAGTTAGCTCATCTGCCATGGGTGTGAGTTGAAGGACTGACAACACGCATGCTGTGCACTTGCTGTCCTTGATGTTGTTACAAACAACTGAAGGTCAGAAAACCTGAATTGTAGTCCTGCTCCACCCAGACACAGAATGTCCAGCAAATGACCTAGCTCCAGACCACTTCCTCCATCTGCAGCAACCGCTGTCTTCACCCGGTATCCCAGTAATTGTAAGCTCCTCTCCCCACATGTTCTGTGTTATATTACCTTAGCTCAATTAAGGATGGGTTTTGTTTTTTCTAGTTACAAAAAACATTGTGAAAAAAGTGCCTTGTAGTACATATTTATGTAGTATGGTATGTGTTTTTCTCCAAGTTCTTAAGCACTTTTCAGACCGGTGACTCTATATCTCAGTTCCTTGGCTAGAAGGAGAAGACAGTCTGCCAACCCACCACTTGCCTCTAGTTCAATTGGCGTTAGGTACCTCTAATGAACTGATATTCTGTTGTGAGGTGATTTCAGTCAGAAGACACCTACACTCTCCCAGCTCCGGCTGTTGGAGTAGATGACCTGGTAGTTCACTTCAAGTCAGCCATTCACTGATTCCCCAAGCCTTTGTCACTCGCGGTGCTGGGCCAGGGGCTGTGCTCCATTCTTGGTACACAGCGCATGTAAAACAGATGAGGTCAGCGCCCCCACCTATCAGGGGAGGAGTGACAGATGTTAAACAGGTAACGCCACACATTTTAGTGCCAACAAGGAAAAGACCAAGCTATGGTGAGTGTATAATGGGGTGGGCCTAATTTGGATTGGGGCCTAGGGAAGGCCTCCTTAAGGAAGGAACGATAATGCTGAGATTGGGAGTGTGCACCGGGCAGCCAGAGTCCAGGGCAGCGGCTCCCGGCAGAGGGAATAGCCTGCATCGACAGTGAGCTGCTGTCATAGAAGAGGGTCACTTACAAGCCGTCTGAAGGCAGGTACGGCTGAGGCGCAGTCATGCGGAAGAGCGACACGAGGTGGCTCAGAGATAGACCGTGTAGGGCCTTGTAGCCCCCGGTAGAGTGTGGGTTTGACCCCGGGTGGACTGTGAAGTCACAGAAGGGTCAGCAGGGATGCAGTAGAATATGCTTATGTTAACAAAAACCTGTGAATTCCACGTGGATCAGACATACATTTAAGAAAAACACAGCACGGTACATGTCTGAGTCATTCTGGACCTGGCTCACCTGCACTGTATCTTGGGCAACTTGCTTTTTCAAAGTCTGTGATGAGATGGGCCACACATGTGGCCATAACCTGGGCACACATGCATTTTACCTTCTCTTCCTGCCTCCCCCACCAAGCATCCTGTCTGGGAGGCAGAATGCCGCTCCTAGACCCTGAAACCGAACACAAAGTGTCTGCCACCGCAGCAGAAACAGGCTTTGAGGAGGAAACAATAAATCAAGTTGTAAGATCTCACCAACTTAAAGGACGGGGTTTCGGCCTTACGTTGATTCTCAGTGAACGGGGTCGTTTGGCTGCAAGTGTGTCAGGAAACATGTCCTTAGGGCCCGTTGATTTAGAAACATCTCTACTTTCAAAGTTGTGTTTAGTTAGCTCCTTCCCTTTTCTAACTCAATTTCCTACTTTTCTCCCTCGCAGACCATACATTCTTTGGTTATCTGATTTGCCTTTGTAATTTTTTTCTTCAAGACAAGTAAAACCATCTTGAAAAACCCGGTCTTTTTAGTGTCACTTGTCATTAGTTTCTCCTCCAAATTTGCTTCTTGGCGGGACCCCCTTGGGGTCATCGTTTTTCCTCGAATTGTCACAGTTAGCCCGATTCTCCTCTCTCTGCCCTCCAGAGGCCGCACGCAGGGCCTGGGGAGGGAACTTGTTCCGGCGGGACCAGCGAGTGTTGCAGTCGAGAGCTGTTGAAGGGCGTGGGACACAGGCCTCCCAAGTCCACACCGCAAGCACAGCGGCAGCTCAGCTGGGATCCCTGGGGCGTCCTTTACCCCTGGGTGTGTCTGAAGTGGAGTGATGCCCCTGCACATGTGTGACCTAGTGGTCGGGACACCCGGGTTTCCTTTCTTAGCACTTCCTAGATGATAGCGCAGGGTCACAAAGAAGTGAGCGTGGAAGAGTTCCTGTCACTAGCAGGCACTGTGCGCAAAGGCTCCTGGGCACTCCCGGAGGTGAGTGGTGTCTTCCGCACTAAGAGGCGAGGAAGACGAGGTGCAAAGCTGAGCGCTAATCTCTCAGTCTGGTAAAGGGCAGCAACGGACCATGCGTGATGAAGCACGCGGGGACCATGTTTATACTGTGGGACTTCCGTGAGGACACGTGGCATTTTGTGGACCAAGAGAGCCTCAGCAAACACATTGCAGGCGTCTCTAGAATGGGCCTTGGCTCTCAGCCATTTCTGGGAAGTTGTCCCAGTGACATAAAATGTGTGCTCTGCCTGGGGACAGCTGCCCCCGCTGCCCACCTGAATTCTGCATTTTCCCCATGTGACCCACTCTCAGAGCCCTCACCCCCCCCCGCCCCATTTACCATGCAATGCCTTCTGCCTGGAAAGCCCCTGCCAGCCTATCCCCCTCTTCTGAGGAACTCAGGTTCCTTCTGCTGGTTTTAGCATGTATGTCATGTTTCAGGGTGACACACTAGTCTCCCACACAAGACTTAGCCCCCCCAGGACAGGGACCTGTGAAGCAGTGACAGCAGAGGGGCAAAGATCTCAAAGGTGATGAGCTCCACTTGATCGGACCCCAGCTATTGTGGACAAGGGCCACAGGTGTGGTCAGGAAGGAATTCCCAGAGGGACTCTTTCTTTATGACTGTGTTCAATGGAAAACAGAGTCCTGGGGGGCTCTGATCTCCAATGTAATAGATGTATGTGTGGATGACACCCTTAAAATATCAATCTGGCTTTAATGAGTCTGGCTTTAATGGCAGCTTTCTGAAATCTTTTGTATACCATACTTCACAAAACAAAATGTAAAAGAATAATTCAGCCGCTCCATCTGGTTCAGTTTGGGGGCCGTCCTCATATTATCTTTGTTAACATCCGTGGACAGAGAGGTGAAAACCCTTCTCCTCCTCTCTGCACTGTTGACATTGTAAACATAGGCCTAAATCATAACCAGTAGGTTCCCGTTGAAAAGAAAGGTCTGCCCTGGGGTTTAAATTCCTGACTTACTGTGTAAGACGAGCCCCAATTAAAGTCTTCTCGTAAAAAACAACAGAGATTTGGTGTTACAAAATTTCAAATAATCTGCGGGGAGCTCTACTTGTAACTGCAACACTCACTGCAGCCTGCTCTGTGGGGCAGGGCAAGTCGACCTCCCCCCTCCTCCCCACTCCGTGGGGGTGGGGGGAGCTCCCCAAGGCCAAGGCCTTCGTTTCATCGATGTTGATACTCGGCACATGTTCCAGCCCAGAAGGAGCTGTTGGTAGATGCTATTTGAGCAGAAAGAAAAGGATGTGCTGAGAGGCAACGATCAAGGCAAAGCCATCTGGCTTTTTTCTATTTCTGCCTGTGATGATGCTGGTGATGGTGAGGATGGTGATGAGGGTGATGGCAATGGTGATGACAGCAAGAGTTCCCATTGACCGAGTTGCTCACTGCGTGGCAGCACTGTGTCAAGCACCTTACATGCAATAATCCTGCTTAACTCATATAATCCTATGGGGTCCCCATTTTCCCATTAAGTCGAGGAGGGCCCACAATTATCAGCTAAAGTGACCAAGGGAGGCTGACTTAGTGGTGATGTTTCCAAGATCTCGGTTCAGGTCCTTCGCATGGTTTTAACCACTGTGTGGTCTTCCCAAATGGGCCAACATTCCCTGTCTTTTTTAATCCAAACAATTGGGTTAAATATGAGAAAACATTTCCTATGTTCTTTTCCAGTTAGTTTGCAAAGCAAGCCCCTGGGACTTAAATTGGGTAAATGATAGGATGTGTGAGAGGGTGTCTGTTAACCCCAAAGGGTTAAGGAGAATTAAAAGTTTTCCATGTAACAACTTGAGGCAGGAAAGTGTTAGCTTGTTTCGAGGAATTTCCCCTCTCTGGGAAGTTGGGTTTCTGCCACCGCCACAGGACAGATGCTGCATTTGTAGCAGATGAATTTGATCTGATAAGATATCTTCTCAATCCCTGTGTAAGATTAGTCTGAGTAGGAATCACTTGGTAACAATTTGGAATGGAGTGTGTTAGAAAAACGGAGCTTTGTCTGGGTTGAGGCTAGAAATGGGTGACAGATGTTAATGATGAGCGACTGAGCAGATGTTTGGGGGAGAGTTACAGAAAGGGCTTCTATCGCTCAGGATCTAGACCTTAACCTTCCTGGCTGATGCTGAAAGGGGAGCTTGTTTATGAAAAGCGTTCTTGCAAAACTGTTTGGCAGATTATGACAAAGATGAATGACCAGATACTACAATTTAAATGTGAAGAGAAGGTAAATGGGGGTCCTTGTTTATGTGTACGAGTATGTGTGTTTTCTTTGACAAAGGTCAACGCCTTATTAAAGAATAGGAAGGCTAAGTCATTCGGCTCTGGCTTCCCCATTTTTCTACTGTCAGCGGGAAGGAATGGGCAGTATTTGATACCATACCTAGAGGCTCAACATAATTATTAAACACACCACCACTTATAATCATTCTGAAATATCTGCCCTATAATTACAATTTGAAAAAGAAAGGTTTTCTATACAAACTTAATTGCTGGCTTTAACTGGGGTCTCTGAGAATTGCTTAACGTCTTAAGGAATCTGAAAAGACCCCTTGTGCACAGTCAGTAGGAAGCTGAGGCAGAGTTCAGAAGCTAGGCAGCTGCTACCACAGCCCATCCCCACCACAGCCACGTCATGGAAGACGGACCGTTGGTCGTGGCATATGAATTGTTGCGACACCTCCCAATAATTTGCCTGAAACAACTGATGGACTGAGCAGAGGCATCTATTCATTTATCTTTGTATATGGCCCATAATCGTCATAAATATGACTTACCTTCTGCTAACTGTAGCTGTGTCTACATAATAATACCATACACTTAATTTGAAAAGATGAATGCAGTAAAAGTCCAAATACTCCATTTAGTGTTAAATAATAATGAATGTCATTGAATTTATGACAAACACTATGTACAAGTCGCCTTATGTGTCACCATAACCCAGCAAGGTGGATTTATTGCCCCCATTTAATAGATGACAAAGTAGAGGCCCAGAGAGGTTAAGTGACTTGCCCAAGGTCACATATTCTAGTAAGCAGCAGGACCAGGATTTGTCTTTTGTATTCAAAATTCCTCTCGTGTTCTAACATCCTGGACTGTTCTGGGTGGAACAGACATTTATCTCTTTGACTGTATCTTATGTGTTACCATACATGCAAGTGGAGTCTGATTCCAAGTCATGATCTGCAAACTCAGAATCTGAAGTCTCACCTTTTTTCCCCCAGATCATAACCAGTTTTATTGTAAAAGAACCTGGCACACATTTATCAGTCCTAGAACCTTAATAGCTGCGCGACAAATCACTCACAAACAGAAACAAGCGCCATGAACATGGGAAGCACACCCATTCCTTCTCGTGCAGCAACTGGGCACCCCCGAGCCACAGTGTTCGCACCACCAGGTTTGTGAACATTTTTGGTCATCTGTCGCGAGTGAGAAATCACAGGAGTACCATTCAAAGAGGACTGTTAACTCTCGGTGCTCTTCAGAGGGGAGGGGAAACAGCAGACTCTCTTTTGCTCTGTCCTCAAGAGAAACCAGCAGGGGGAAGGTGGTAAATAAGAAAGATGTCAGCTCTGGGCGCGGCAGAGCACGGGAAGCTGCGAGGGCTGAAAAGATAAACGAGGCACTTAGAGCTTACGGGGAGATAAGACATGGACAGAGATAGCGATGATGGAAAAAAAAACCACACACTTCAAGGGATTCAGGAGTTTAGGGAGAACGTGACTTTTAGCCCCGGTGATTAGGTCAGGCTGCACGGAGAAGGTGGCACTCATCCTGGGAGCTGCCGAACTCAAGAAGCCCAGGAAAGGTTAGTCCTTCCATTCTCTGGTCTGACTTCCCCTTCCTATCCCGGGCCTGCCTGTCCTCTCCGTCGCCAAACTTCTCAAAAGATCATCAAGATGTTCTGTCTCATTTCTTTATTGTTTACTAATTCTTAAACCCAGGCTCCTGGTTTAGCCCACTAAGATTACTAATTGTCCTCTAATATCTGTTCTCTCTCTGCTTTTTTAAGGAAGAGAGCCCTCAGTTTTGAGCCAGACGTGTGGCCATATGGAATAAAATCTCCATCTGCCAGCATCCCTTGTATCAAGGAACGGACATAAGACTTAAGTTCTGGCCAACAGAGTACGATCAGAAGGGATACATGCAACCTCTAGGTTATACCCTTAAAGGGAAAGGGAATGACTTTCCTCTTTCCCCTCTTCCTGTTGATAGGAATGTGGTTGTGGCATTGATGGGCCCTCTTGGCCTATGCAGAAGAAAGTGTCACCCTAAGGGTGGAGAGGGGACAAATAAGGTGGAAGGAGCTGGTCCCACTACACTGGGAGCTGCCACAGTACTTCTCAAATACTTCATGCTCATTATGATATGAGAGTGTCAGGAAAAACTGAAGGAATTTGAAATGAGCAATTATAACATCCATAGGTGTCCTGAGGATCTTACCCAGCCCGATGACCTCTGCCAGTCATGTCTCTGAACTATTTCACAACTCCACATGCTTAGGTAACTGACAGAGGTGCAAATGAGTCTTTCTTTTCCACATGCAAACAAATTCTGTCCAATGGTGTACAATGATTCCCCTCTTCTTTGCTCCGGCACTCCTGCCTTATGGAAAAAGCCAGTTTTATATTTATTTGTAAATTCATTTCAGCATTCCTGACTGGCCTATATAAGTGTGATACTTTGAATTCTCCATTGAACTGGAAAGTAACATTTTATTGGTTCGTTCACTAGTTAATGAGTTACAATCTTTGAAATGTATTTGTTTATATTGTTATGAGAGTTGAGACTTTACCTCTTACTAAAAATTATTCGTTAACAAGGGGAATGATTTTGATCTTGTTTAAACCACTGCTACTTCGGGCCTTTGTTAGGATGACCAACCCAACCCTCACTAGTAGCTCCTACTGCTCTAACCATTTCCTTCAGTGTCAATATTGACTCTTCTCTTTTCATTTGCATTTTTTAATGAGGATCCAGCATTGACTCCAACACCAAATCCAGATATCTTTTCTCCATCAACAGTCATCCTCAGTAAGACACGAAGTAAAACTGTTTCTTTTTTTTCCAACTGTGGTGATGATTGATGGGCCATGAAATCAGTTTAGTGGGTCACAACTAGTATTACTAGAAAACAACAAAGTGCATCCCACATAGTAAGGATACTTTGTGAAGCTTTGCATTACAATACACGATAAGTACATGTATGAGTTTCCTAGGGCTGCCGCAATAAATTACCACCAACCAGGTGGCTTAAAAACAACAGAAATCTACTCCCTCGCAGCTCTAGGTGCTGGAAGTCTGAAACGCAGGTGTTCTGGTTGGGCTGTCTCAGGGAGCTGCAGGGGAGAAGCCTCCCCAGACAAGTCCAACTTCTGGAGGCTCCTGGTGCTCCCCAGCTGACACTTGCATGACTCCCATCTCTGCTTCCTGGGGGGGGGGGCTCTGTTTTTATCTCTTAAAGGGACACACTCATTGGGTTTAGGGTTCACTGTAACCCAGTATGGTATCATCTCAATCTTACGTAAATTACACTTGCAAAGACCCTATTTCCAAGTAAGCTCGTGTTCTAAGATTCACGGTGAACTTGAACTTTAGGGGCATTGTATACATAAATACGTATTTTTGACCACTATGTAGACCATTTTTCTTATGGGAAGATGTCTCAAACGTTTAAAGGACAGGACTAGAAGATCCCCATGAACACTTACATTCTGATTCCAGAGAGGCATTCAACGTTGCTGGCCAACCCTCCCCTTTTTGGAATAATACTAGTAATCATTAATTAAATAGTGATAATAGTAATCATTGCAATAATTTATAGTAATAAGAATAAACCATTCAACCTCATAATACCTGCGACGGAGGGTTTCAGTAGTACCCCCGTTTTAAAGACAGCCAGAAGATGAAGGAGCCAGAGCTCCGTGCAAACCCACACTTTCGCACTACGTCAAATTTCTTTGGATCTTTCAGCTCCCCTGGCTTTCACATTATTGCACTGATCTGAGTGTCTCTGACCTGGCTTCATTTTCAGGCCTGTTTTTCCTTCCTCCTCTCTTCTAAGCTGTCACCCCATCAAGTCCTGTCCATCCATGGCCTGCCCCCACCCAACCTCACTGGCTTCCTTGTTTTCTACTAACAGGCACGGCAAAGGTTGAACCCCATCTAAGCAGAACGGAAGCAGCCAGCATCAGACAGCAAAGTTTGAAAGGAGGTGAAAGAGAGGGAATGACTGATAAAACGCGGTTCCAGGGAGATGATCAACTGCTCAGGAGGAGGAATGCCCCTTAGCCAGTAGGACAGACACCTCTTCCTCCGAGAGACTGGGTCATTGTCACAGGGCAGGGGAGGCAGCAGCAGAAAGCAGGAAGCTCCTGTAACCGGGAGAGGCTCTCCAGTTTCTGGCCCTGAGCCTTGGTGTGAAAGGCCAGGCCCTGCTGCATGCAGAAGGTGCTCCGTTTAACAGATCAGGCCAAGTCCAGCCCAGAAAAACAGAAAGTAGCGCAGGATGTTTGGTTACATAGTTTAAGAAAGAAAGGTAGGAAAGCAGAAACAAAACTCCAGTGCCCAGAAGCCTTCCTCTTTGTCACCTCATCAGCTGAGGTGACAACTCCCAGAGCCGCAGAGAACTGGTCAGGGGTCCAGGGCAGCTGCGCTCTTCAGCCTGGAGGCCCCATCACAGCATCAGGAGTTCATACACCATCACACACCGTTATCTTGTCCAGGGGACTAACGCCTATCTGGCTATCTGTGGCCACTGGGGAAGACTCAAGCTTCAACAGCTTCTTCCTTCCAATCAGGACCTTCCATACACGAATGCATTGTTGAGGGGGCAATAAAACCATCAGCATATGGCTCTGGCTTCTTTCCACCTTATTAGGCTTGAGGTAATTATCCAGGTAATTCAGGAAAAATAAACGGCATTGCCTGAATTACTCAGATAATTACCTCAATGTTCCAGTTCAGTCTGGTGGGGGAGGGCCAGCTGTAAATGTCTCACGGGCCTCAAATAGCCTGATAACTGAAAACAGGCAAGTAATTTAGAAGCCAGGGAGAAACAGTGGAAGGGGCTGAGCTCAAATAATTAGAAAACCTGGGCATTTTAGACCAAGCTCTGCTGCCTACGACATGCTTACTGGATGGCTACTTCCTTTACCGAGCCTATGGCCATTCTGAGGTCGGTAAACTACAGACTGTTAGCCACAACACCTTAATCATTTAATATTAATAATGCCTTTTTGGTGGTTTTATCAACAACTGATGTAAACTTTCATTCTGGCATAAAACTGGATTAAAAAATATGCTTTATGCAAAAGTATGAGATTCCAGGGCAATGCTTCCTAACATTACCACCCTTTAGACTCATCTGGGGCACTTTTAAAAAATAGAGGATTTCCCAGGCCCCATGCCAGGGCAATTAAATTCGAATCTCAGGGGTGGGGCCCTTGACACTGGCATTTTAAAAAAGTTTTCCCAATGATTCCCATGGGCAGAACCCCTGTGTGTCAGAGGAAGACTCACAGGGGAAGGGAGACTCCTGTTACCGGAGGGTCATACCCGGGTTTTAACATGTCTGATGCATTAGCTTCGAGTGACAGGCGGAGCCCTCTGGCGGTTCCCCAGAGTTCGCGCAGAAGAGGCCCAAACTGCCTCGACCGCTGGGGCTCAGGGCCTCGGTGTGACAGGCACAGGAGGAGCTGACCCACCACTGCAGTGTGAAAAGCAGCGGTGAGGGGCGGTGCCCACTCCCCACACCGATTTTGTCTGAGTGACGGATGGCCACTTAACTAACAGAGATGGGCAGAACGTGTCATTTCTACTTCCTTTTAATTCCCAAAAACGTCCCCTCCCAAAGCCCAGGCCCAGTTGCCTCCACCACAAGTGACCGGGTCTGTCCCGGGCGCATCCGCGCATCTCATCGACATTCAGTAAAAACAACGAGGCCGTAACTGCTGGGAGACATGACTTCATCCTGGCAGCCCATGTTTCCAAGAGCAGAGCTGTCATCTGTGAGGCCGCACTAGGAACCGGGAGGGTCTTCCTCTGAAGCAGCCCGGGTGGGTCCCCTGCTTCAGAGCATCTGGACGGTAACTGCTATCAGCAAGAAGCTACCTTTCCGCTTTGGTTTCAAATGGCCCCGCGTCAGAGCCTGAGGATACAATTCCTGTGGTCTAGACACAGCGCTGCTGCGCGAGCTGGCAGACGGGGAGTCCTTTAAGTCTTGGGGGGATGGGACTCAGAAATGATGGAGCCATCTCTCAGGAATGGTCAACAAGCTCTTCAAATACAGTGGAACATCTGCTTCCTGCGTGCAGCTCCGCTGAACCTCGGCTGCCTTTCCCTGCACATGTGGCTCCTGCTGGGGTTTTATGACAAGCACGTTCAAAGGACCATTTCTTTTGCCCCATGACAAGCTTTTCAAAGGGTGAAGAGCTTGGATTTACAGTGATTTCCCCCAGTTGTTGAAATATGGAAAACACCAAGTGCCCGTGGTCCACTACAAGACAATCCAGGGATTATTCCTCCAGAGGGCTCTCCACACCCTAGAGAAAATTGGATTATGGCGTTCATCCTTCCTTCCCCTTAGAAAACAGTCTAGACTTTTAAAATTCTCCTGGACTGCAGACAGCCCTGGCACCCCAAGGCCCTGTTCCAGGGTCACCTCGCAGAGCCCTCCTGGACAGAGCTAGCCACACCTTCTGCTGCAGCTCAGTCTTTTCATTCCCTCGGCGCAGCCGCGTTGTGTTGCACTTAGTTCTTTGCTCTGTGTGCCCACATCCTTTCCACTCCCAGTACACCGGACACGAGCTCCTTGGAGACAGGGAGCATGTAGGTAACACCGTTACCTTACAACAATAAATATCATATGGGGAATTCAATTTGATTCATAGTTCAATTTTTTTTTAACAGTGGGTGTCAGGGACATTTAACTTTTTTAGGTGCTTCCATAACGGTGTGCTCCAAGCCCTGGCGGGGAGTACTTCCTGAGCCTTCCCCCCACTCCCTCACATTGGCCTCTGGGCTGTGAAATGGTTTTTCCTGACACAGTCTTAGTTTTCTCCCAGGACCTTCATGTTTTGGTTGTTCCTCACTGTTTTCCGGCCCCATTTCCGGTTGTTTCACACCTTGGGCATAGCTGGCACTTCACTGTAGTTCTTGACCAACCTGGATGGTCCTGAACTTGGGGGTCAACAACCCAGTCTCCACCTGCCATGAGCCTTCCTGCAAATACTGCCTTGGAGACCATCTCCAGACAGGTGATTTGAAAGGAAACAGGAGGGCCTTAAGGATGGGCTGAGTCTTGGAGTCAGCCATCCCTGGACTTGAAATCCGTCTTGAATTTCACTACAGAGTGATCTTGGGTGAGTTATTTGACCTTTCTAAAGTTCAATTTTTTCATCTGTAAAATGGGGACAATAATAGTACCTACCTTTTTGGGTAAGTGGCTAATAATAATTAATCTCATTGTTTGAATATCTGCTCTCTGTCAGGCTGTAGGCAAAACACTTCAGGTGGACAACTTCATTTAATCTTCATAATAGGATTGTTATGGATTGGATTCTCCAAGAAACAGATTCTGATGTGAAGATTAGCTGCAGGAAGTTAATTACCGAGTGCTTTGAGGTTGAACAGTGGAGAGGGAAAGAAGCAGGTTTGGACTGAGGGAGAAGCTGGGCTGTAATCCAGTCTTGACAAAGGCCTCAGCCAATCCTGTAGGACAGTGTGAATCCCGCGGGCGGGGCCTTGAGTTACCTTGAAATACTGGAGTCTCCTGCATTGACCTATCGCTGGAAGGAAGCTGTCTCCTTCCCATAAGGAGTGTGACGGAGATGAGGCAGCTCTTTCCAGCTGAGGGCAATTTTTGGAAAGTTGTCACTGCGGGATGACACTCTTAAAAGCACCTATTACACAGACTTAACAACATGTAGAACACTTAGCACAATGCATGTCGAAAAGTAAGCACTCAGTAAATGTTAGCTGCTAACATCATCGGCATTATTCACCACCAGCTATAACATACCTGCCCTGACCTACGAGGTGTTACCAGCCAAATTTTTCTAGTCCTCAGTAAAATAATGACTTTTAAAAGGTGCTTTCCAGTTCAATTTTTTTTAAAATTAAAGATATAACCACAACTTTCTTGACTTGCTACCAGTTAGTTCACTGCTTAGGCTTCAGGCTTCAGAATCTGTGCACAGAAAAAGGACGTTGGTTCATGAAAACATTTCCTTCCGTTATTCATTTATTAAAGAGTAACTATATTAATGATAACCCTATAAGAAACAGGACAGGAGATGTTGATACAGGTGGGATAATTTGGAAAAGGCTTTTTTTTTAGTCCTGGTAGTTTTTCTTCTCTTGTATGAAATCCATCATCTCTGCAGATTCAAGGCTCGGATGATGTTTATCGGCAAGGCTGGGATGTCCAGCCATCCGAGCCCGCCCTCTGCTGGTTCGATGGAGCATAGCATGTCCTGTGAAAAACAATTGGTGGCGGGGAGGAACATTAGTATCTTGGGCTTTTCATATTTCATAATCTCTTGGTACTCCTCTCCTGGGGCTCCTACACTGCTTCCTAGGGCTGCACCAGATGGATATGTGTGTCTGTGTCTGTGTCCAGAGAGAGAAAAAGAGGTGAGGGAGGAAAGATGCAAGAGAAGGGTAAATGCAGGAGAGGAGAAAGAGGGAAAGAAATTGATGAATAGTTCTGACAGTAAGCTGGAGGAGGCCTTAAGGACAAGGAGGCTTTGTGCCAGGACCTCAGGATGAAGGTGATTTTATCACAGAGAAGTTGAGGGGAGGGTGGTGAGAATGAGGTGAGCAAAGGCACAGGAACTGGCTAGTGCCCATGCAAACATCTCCGTTTGGGGAAGAGGGACGGTGAGCTCCCCTGGCTCTGCGGGTGCCGCAGCACCGGTGGACTGAGTCTTCTCCTCTGAGGTGCCAGTGACCGTGGGTGTCTTGCTCAATCCTACGTGACCAGAACCCAGTGCAGTGCCTGGGATATAGAGGATGCTCAGTAAGTGTTGAAGAGCTTATTAAAAATGAACAGATGAGTGAACTTCACACAAATGAATCGGGTAGTGGGGCGATATTTCTTAAATGTGCAGGGAATTCTCTATGCAGTTATAAGAGCCCAGTCTCTCCTAATCTCTCCATCCTTGCACGCACTGACCCCAACCCCTGGACCTTACGGTTATCCCCATGACCACAGCTCCAAGATCTGTGGTCACAGCCCCCCAAAAGGATTGTGGTCACTTCACTCATAGTGCCCTCCCTGGTCATATGCTTCTCTGGGCGGGGTGGCTGCAATATTGGGGACCCTCTAGGGGGCTGCCCTGCCTGCTCAAGTGAGGGCTACAGGACAATTTGCCGCTTTTGAGGGACTAGATCTCACTCTTTTGGAGCTCTGTTTTTAAATACAAAAGAAATACATAGAAAAACATCAGGCCAGTTCCAAACTTTCCAGCTCGTTTCAGACCTAGGAGGTGAGGAGAGAAGGCTTCTCTTCTGTTCCAGCGACAGGGGGCCTGGCTCCCAGTTGTTCTCATCTGCAAAATGGAAGAAGTGGTGCCTGGTGACCAATTTCCCAGCCATGACTGCAGTCGTTCAACACCATGTGGACTTCTCTGGGAAGCGCTGATTACTGCAACTCAAAGGACTATGTGTAAACCATTGGCTTTTCCCATTTGTTCCATGCATGGAAAAGAAGTTTGCCATCAGCCATCTTCTTGGCCTAACCTCTGTTTCTGATACATGGGGGACAACTTGGGGAGGAGGAGGTCCCTGAGCTGTCAGCACTGTCCCTGAAGTCCTCAGTGAGGCCACATCCAGGAATTGCCACCTGAGCAGAAACTGCCAGCTGCACGAGGGTAGTCCTGCCAACGAATGACTGGAGAGTCTGACTGTATCCTGAGACTTGCAGAACAGCTCCCCACCTCCCTCCTGCTGCTCCGCTCGCCTGCCTGTCTTCCAGGGAAGAAACACTACCGTGGCACTCCACGAGGCCCAGGGAGGGAGGATCCTGCCTCAAGTCATGTGGAGTTAGCGTCTCCATCAGTACACTCATAGAAGCTGCTTAACCACATCAGCCTGACAATGACAACGGCCCATTAAGCATTAACTTAGTCCTATGCATACATCGTCTCGGAGCTGCATGGTACCACTAGGAGTTAAGTACTATAGTTATTCCTACAAAAGGGCACTGAAGTACAGAGAAGTCAAGTAAAGTAACTTGCCCAAAACCATGTAAACCATGCAGCTGGAAATCAGATCTTACATCTGCCTGGCTCCAATGCCCATGGCCTCCCCACTGCACCACAATAAGCAGGAGGGCCAGCTTCAAAGTAAAAATATATCTGCTGAGCTCCTGCTGCTTCCTTCATGTGGTACACTTATAATGCCTCTGCCCCTCCACCACCACCAAACACGGCCATGTCGGATCCCTGGAATTGGACTATCTTACCTCACATGGAAAAGGGGGCCTTGCAGGTGTAATTATGTTAAGGTTGTTGAGATGGGAAGATTATCCCAAATTGCGTGGGCCCAGTGTAATCACAAGAGGTCCTTGTAAGAGGGAGGTGGGAGGGTCACAGTGAAAGAGGCACGTGATCATGGAGGAGACTCGGAGAGGCTGGAGGATGCTATGCCATCGGCTTCAAGGATGCAATCCAGGGCCGTGAGCCCAGGAGTGAGGCCAGTTCCAAGAAGCTGGGAAAGTAAGGGAATGGATTTTCTCCTAGAGCTTCCACACATAACACAGCGGTACTCGGGCCTTCATTTGGTCTATAAGACCCATTTTTGTACTTTTGGCCTCCAAAACTATAAGATAATAAATTTGTGTTGTATAAGCCACTGAGTGTGTGGTCATTTGTTATAGCAGTGATCAGAAACTAACATACCCTGGAAAACATCACTAATTGTCAGATGACAAGAGGTGGCTTGAAGGTCTCTGCTGGGCAGGAGCCACCAGGAGAGCTGGTGATTGTTCGAAGCAGCCCGAGAGACCTGTGTCATTGGCCAGAATGGGTGGCACCACCTGCCATCCTTCTCAGGTGATGCCACCCCCACTGGGTTATAGCTTCAGCCCTCCACTGCCCAACCTTCAGGGACCTCCCCGTGTTGGACTTGGCTCCTTCCACGACCCTGCCTCTTCCGACCTGGAGTGAGCCCACTGAAGCTGCCCAACGTCCAGCACGGGCCCATCCACCCCCTCCTTTCCACCTTTGCCAGCTCCTGTGTCAGGCCAGGAACACCAGGCTTTGGAGAAAAACTCCAGCTAAAATAATCACTGCCACAGTCTGTGCAGCATGTGTGACAGCTGCGATCACAAACTCTAGGCCGGATTTTTCGTGTCTCAGCTTTGGTGAGATCATTGCAAAGTGAGGGTAGGAGCACATCCCTCACGGAGCACTAGTGTGGGGGGCTCAGCTGATCTACGCAAGATGCACTGCACGGTGGGAGATGCCCGGTCAATTCTCCCAAACGGCCACCATCATTGTTGTGATTATACGTTTTCAACATGAGTCAGAGACGCGAGCTCCAGAGTGGTGTCAGGTTTAATGCCTGCGCAGGTACTTGGAGAGCTCGTGACTCCTTCACACCAGGCATTGCACTGCAATACAGAACTACAGTGCTAGCTTGCTCCGTAATACAGAATTGAATTTGGATTTTTTCTAAAGCCACAGCTGGTGGCTTTATATTTTTTCTCTTTGTGTCAATCATTAGAGAGTCAAAATCTTTTGACTAGCTGGGGGCGGTTGTTGTGGTATTTGAAGTCTGTGAAGGGATTTTGCAGACGAGAGTACAGGTCTAGGAACATCTGGTATGTGGAGAATAAAGAGAGAAAGGACTTCATGGCACGGGCATTTGAGCTGCTGCAGGGCTCTAAGTTCTGAAAGTTGGGGTTCTGCCACATGAGGGACACCCCTGTGACCTCAACTAGTCCAGGTTCCCCAGGGTCCCCTTTCTGAAGCAGTGGGCATAGAGGGCTGATTGGCCCAGACCCCTGCAGCTTCCTGGCCCCCACCCTGACTCTGGCTCCTTTGCTCAGGAAAAGTCCCACCTGGCTCTGTGAGCACTGGGTACACCTCCTGCATCCTGCTGGGTGCCACGAGGGGCCCTGGGGTGTTTGAGGCCCAGGTTCTCTCCTCTGGAAACTCTGATCTGGTGAGGGGAAAGGTTATAAGAAAGAAACAGAGACACAAAGCATCAAACAAGACACCACAAGGCGGAAATTATATTCTCAGCAGCATTTGTCAGGTGCCTACTGCAAGGACTGACATGTATGGGACCTCTGCTACGTGCGGAGCCGTTTGCCCCGGGTCCTGTTTTATTCACGTACTTGCCCTTTGCCTGCGTCTCACACTGAGTAAGTGATGACATCAGGAACCGGAACCGAGTTATTTGGTTCCAGTATGTACTCGCACCACACGCCAGCCCCTGGGATTAAGTGTGAATAAACGGAACAGAAAGTGTATGCTCTGAGGTTCGGAGACAGCTTTGACCGAAAGAGGGCAGTGAAGGCCTCATGGAGCACTCGGCTTTAGTTAAGTCTGGAAGGATGTTGGACTTGGATAGAGGGAGAGGAGGGCAACTCGGAAAGGCGCGCACATCAGATATTCAAATGATATGAACTGAGCATCCGCTCCCTTCTCAGCACTGGTCTAGGTGCTTGAACAGAGCGAAGCAGACCCACGCCCTTGCCACCGCGAGACTACGTTCTGGTGGGAGGAAGTCTGCGCGCGGCCCTGTCCCCGTCCTGTGGCCCCTTCCTCCGTCTGCGGAGCCTGTCGCTTTGGTCTTTGCTCCTGTCATCACACTTCCTCCTGTCCTGCTCCCCTCCCTCCTGAGAGTGCACTCTCTCTGTTTCATTCATTCACACTTGATCCCAGTGGCTGGCTCCTGGCGCGAGCACAGGCCACACCGAGTAACCTGGTTCTGGATCCCATCTGCTCCTCTGCCTCCTTTTTTATAAGGACTCCTGTCCTCACACCCGGCCCACCAGACAGTGCAGGATAATCCCCACTTCCAAATCCTTAACTGTATCACATCTGCAAAGCCCCGTTGGTGATGGAAGCCAGCAGTCACAGCCTACAGGGATTAGGATGAGGTGTTGGGTCTCATCATTCAGCTGCCACAGGAGCAAGAGGCATGCAGAAGGCAGGGTGGGTGGCACTGGTCAGAACAGAGGCTGTGGATGGAGTCCTTAGAAACAGGGCCTGAGCCAAGGGTTTGGGTGCTCAGGGTATGGTGACTCAGGAGAATTCTCTCAAGGAGGGAATGAGGCAGAACAGGAAGTGGGCAGCTGAGCATCCCTGGGGCCACAGACCTTGTCTGGGCTCGACCCACAAACTGTGGCCTCAGGACATAAACTCTCCACAGACTACAGGTTTGTTCCCTTCGAGGCAAGAGGCACTGCCTCTACTATTGTTAAATTTTTATTTTGAAGTTATTTTAAATTTATGGAAAAGTTGCAAAGGTAGCATGTTGGGGCCCACCCTGCCTGGTCTCAGGAAGCTGTAACCCCCCATGACTTGGGCTGAGTGAGAGACCTCCGAACCAGGAGCCACTAAGGAAACAAAACTTATTTCCCTGGCATGAATGCTGCCTGTTCTGTGCCTGGCCTCTTATGCTTAATCAGCTAGCCAATGACAGGTAAGATTTCCCATGGGGGAATCGCCTAAGACAGGTATGATCACGTGGAGACCTCAGGAAAGGACTTGGGGGGCTGTGGAAATGAAGGGGTGATGGACATCAACCCCTGCCCCCTCGGCTTTGTCAAAGCCTGAGTCCTTGTTCTTAGTTGTGAAAGATCCAAGTCTCCCGGATGCCTTTGTCTCCTCTGCCCAACTCAAGCCTGTGGAAATAACAGGGGCAGTGCAGCCCAGACCAGAGTTGGTGGACCCCCGGGGTAATCAGGCCTGGGACATAGAATATGCAAGATCCTGTGAGATCTGCTTGCTGGAGGATGCTCTTGAATTAGAATATGAAGGCATGGACAGGAAACGAGACTAGCCTTTCAGGTCTTGTAGTGATAAAACCCCAAACTCGGCCCAGAATCCCAGCAGGAGTTCTGCCAGCACCTTTGAAAATTACCTACTTGTTTGATCTTCTCTGACAGACTAGGATCCACAAACTGTGTCTGTATTCTTAATAAAGACCTACTGAGGCGGGGGCTCGGCGCACTCTCCACTAGAGAGAGTGGCCGTTTCGTCCATGTTTCCCCACAGGACTCGGTTGTCCCTGTGTATGTTTTCCTCGTGTTTCGACGAGCATCCACAGCAGGGATGGATACTGTTGGCCGGTATCCTCCACAGTAGCAGACAACTCCCACAATATCCTTTATTAGGTTCATCAATTTAAAATTTTCTTTACATTTGAGTATTCTCTGTCTTTCTCTAGGTTCTCTGTCTCTCTCTTTACAACCCCCCCCACCCATACACACAATTTTTCTGAAGGATTTGAAGCAGTTGCTACAGCACACACCCACAGCACTGAAGAGTGTGCTTCCTAAGAACAGACGACTTTCTCTTACAAAACCACAGGTAGGTGCCACAGGTAGGTGCCACAGTCAGGGACTTAGCATCTGTGTAATGCTTCCTGCAGTTATAGTCATGCACACGACCTGATCACGGACTCCAACAATGTCAGCGGAGCGGTCCCTATAGTATTATTCACAGCATTTCCCTCCCTCCAGTTCAGGGTTTAGTATTGCATTTAATTATCACGTCTCTGTAGTTCCTTTTAATGAATAAAACAACTCCCCAGCCCCTCTTTGTCTGGCTTGATATTGACATTCTTAAAGAATAGAGTCCAGTTATTTCATAGAAAATTTTTAGACTTTGTCCAATGTTTTCTCAAGATTAAATTTACATGGTATGTACCTCTTAGGTCACTTGTTTTCCTGGGTCTCCCTTCTGGAGGTTCACAGTACCCATCTGCCCCTCACTGGTGAGGTCAGTACCTGTCTGTCCCTCACTGGTGAGGTCAGTATCCATCCATCCCTCACTGGTGAGGTCAGTATCCATCCATCCCTCACTG
>PVIA01008469.1:0-71422 GCA_004024845.1 Tonatia bakeri | reverse complement strand
CACTGTTGGTGGGAATGCAAACTGCTGTAGCCACTGTGCAAAACAGTAACAAATTTCTTCAGAAAACTAGAAATGGAACTGCCTTTTGACCCAGCAATCCCACTGCTGGGATTATATCCTAAGAATCCTAAAACACCAATTCAAAAGAACCTATGCACCCCAATGTTCATAGCAGCACAATTTACAATAGCCAAGTGCTGGAAGCAGCCTAAGTGCCCACCAGTAAATGAACAGATCAAAAAAAACTGTGGTACATTTACACAATGGAATTCTATGCCACAGAAAGAAAGAAGGAGCTCCTACCCTTTGCAACAGCATGGATGGAACTGGAGAGCATTATGCTAAGAGAAATAAGCCAGGTGGTAAATACAAATACCATATGATCTCACCTTTAACTGGAACCTAATCAACAAAAACAAATGAGCAAGCAAAATATAAGCAGAGACATTGAAATTAAGAACAAACTGACAGTAAACAGAGGAGGGGTGGGGGAGCTAATTGTGGGGAAAGGGGGAAGGATTTTCAGGAATATGTATAAAGGACACATGGACAAAACCAAAGAGGGGTAGGATCGAGGGTGGGAAGTGGTGATGGCTGGAGTGGGGGGAGTGGTGAGGGGAAAACGGAGGCAACTATACTTGAACAGCAATAGAAAATGTGAAAAAAAGAATCAACAAATTTTTAAAATATAGATAATAAGTAAATCATGTGATGTTCAAAGTTGACAAGTGAAGGCAAGGTATGGAAATGAAATTTGTAAGAGAAGTGAGAAAAGTGAAATTTTAAATAGAACAGTTAGAAAAGGCTTCAATGAGAAGCTGAAACTTGAACAAAAAACTGCAGAAGGCATCAGTTGGCTTGGGATAATATTGAATGTCTAATCTGTCAACAGAAAAACCATTATTGGGCCCTCAGAATGGCACCATTTTTTAGCAGGGAGGGTTGGGGCAGTTAACCACCTGTCAGGTGGTTACATTGACCATCTTCCTTATGGAAGAGGCAGATATTTGTCCCACTTGAATAGAGTCATTCTGGACATGGATGTGCCTGTCCTTTCTGTAATGCTTCTGCTAGTAATACCATCTGTACACCCAGAGAAGATCTTAGTTTTCATGACATTTTCCTTACCATTGTGAAATGAACTCATTTCATAGCAAAAGAAGTACAATGATAGGGTCATTCCTATAAAATTAACTCATCTTATTACCTATACCATCACCTGTTGGTTGCTGCCCTAATTGAAATGTAAAATGTTTATTAAAGATTCAGCTATGGTACCCACTGGGGTATGACAGTCTGAAAGGATGGGGTTCTTACTTATGAGATGAAGTGTATGTTTTGACTTTCAGACCAGTCTATCGTACAGCAAGAATGGGTTCCAGTATCAAGTGATGAAGTTCATCACCCAATAATCTGAATGTCATGCAGGGGACTCTCTGTTTATCACCTTCATCTTTCCCACTCTCTACTTTTAGCATCTTTTTCTCAACTCTTCCTTGACCCCACTAGGAATACCTATCCATACCACCATCTCAATTATTTTCTCTTCCCTTCATAGACTTTATATTTTCTGGTCAATGATAATCATTTCCAATTGGACAAAATAAGGTATGGTGCATTAAATACATCCTGTATATTTGCAATGAGCCTCTGACATTCCCTGTTGAAGGAATCAAATGTATCTGGGAATTTCAAGAGCAAAGCAGTGAATTGGGTGCTTTGTAAGCAAATTAAGTCATATAACAGTCATAGTATTAAATGAGATTATTCAACAGCAGTTAAATAGTTTCTTATTCTTCATAACTTTATGTTCCTCACTAATTCCCTTAAAATATTGGGACTTCAGGATAGTTATCTCTTCAGGCCAAAACACTAATTTTAATCCTTAACAACTATTAGATGCCTCAAAATAATCTTCTGTCAACATCAAAATGTCCTTTCATCCAACCATTTCTTTTTTTAAGAAAAGCTTTATTTTCTGGTGGTTAAATTTTAATTATTTGTTTTTGAACAAATAAATCTTATTATGTTTTCAATAAACAAAGATGCAGGACTGCTGTTCACATTCAAACTAGAAGAAAACTATATTCAAGTGATGACAATTCTGAGTTTAAAACTTAAACCAAATTTTTGGTAACTTAGTCAATTACGTATGTTTATCATGAGAGTCTTTAAACTTGTAACCACATGTGTTAATGTGGAAACAATTTGGATTAAGGGTGGGGATTTGTTTTAAATTTACTTAAAAAGGGAATCCTGAATTACACTTAAGACTCTTAGTTTAAGATTTTAAAATCTTTCCTGTTGAAAACCAATGTAGCCAATATTGCTTCCTAAGGTTTTTTAATACTCAAACTGATATTCCAGAGCAGTTGGCCCAAAAGTTATGGAAATTTGACTTTATTATTCATGTTTGCACAATTGCTTTCTGTGTAATGCAAGCACTTTAAAGAGCAGGAGACTGCTCCATCTTTCCAGCCTTGAGCGTCAACAGTCTGCCCTAACATTGCACCTCTCATGTATTACAGTGGTTTCAAAAGTGCCTTCCCCCTCAAAAAAATGAAAAATGGAACTGCTTTATGACCCAGAGATTATTCCACTTCTGGGAATTTATCTCAAGAAACCTGAAACACTAATTTGAAAGAATATGTGCACCCCCACATTCATTGTAGTGTTATTTAGAATATCCAAGATACGGAAGCAGTGGAAGTGTTCATCTATGGAAGGGCACTTTGGTTGTTTTCATGTCTTGGCCATGGTGAACAGTACTGCGGTGAACATAGGGGTACAGACATCTTTGTGAATAAATGTTTTTGAGTGTTTTGGTTAGGTATTGCTTGGTTATATGATCACTTTATTAATTTCTTGAGTGACTGCCATACTGTTTTCCATAATAGCTGTACCAGTTCACATGCCCACCAGCAGTGAATGAGAGTTTATTTTTCTCTGCAACCTCTGCAGCACTTGTTATTACCTAATTCAGGTGGGTAAATACCTAGGAGTGCGATTGCTGGATCCTATAGTAAGACTATTTTAGTTCTATTAAAAACTGTCAAACTTTCTTATATAGTGGATGTGATTTGGAGTTTGTTGTTATTTTGGAATTTTAAGTATTTTTATTTTTAATTTTTCTCTTAGAACCATTGGCATTTAGAAGTATCTTGAATATTACTAAAGTTGTAGATTAAAATTTTTTGCTATTTTAAATTTTGGTAAGAACATAATGTTTACTTGAAATTTACTGAGATATGCTTTAGGAAATAGTACACAGTGAATTTTTATAAATGTTACATGTGTGACTGAGAAGAATGTTTATATTCTAATTGTTCAGTACAGAATTTTATATATATGATTGAATGTAATATATTACTTACATATTTACATTTTTCTCTATGTTTATTAATTTTAAAAATTCACATAATCTATCAATAATTGAGAGATGTGTTTTGGAATATGATAATATAGTGGTAAAATTTTAGGATCTCTTTGATGCCTGACATTTATTGTTTTATATGGTTCAAGCTATTTTATGATCATGGTATCTCCCCTGCCAGGTAAGTATGGTTCAAGCTATTTTAATTGGCGCACCTTAGTTTGGAATAGTTAAATTTCATGGTGAGCTAAATGTTTTATCATTATGTAGTGAACCTACATTTTTCTAATGATTATTTTTTCTTTAATACCTATTTGAATCAATAATATTGTCATTCCAGCTTTCCTTTTGTAAGGTTTGCCTGTTAGGTATTTTTTCTATTCATTTACTTTGAAACATTTTGTGTCTTTACACTTAGTGTGTCATATGAATAGTATGTAGATAGATTTTTTTCACCTGATTTGAAAATCTCTTTGTTACACAAGTTTAGCCAATTTGTAATTTTTATGGCTGTTTATATGCTTAGATGTTTCTTGTATTGTTAGATTTTGATTTCCATTTGTATTGCTCTCCCTGTACTCTCACATAGTTACTTACATATTCTTTTTTCTTTTGGATAGATAGAATTTTATTTTTATTTTGTCTGTATCATTTTTCCTCTTTATTGGTTTAGAATTTATACAGTCTATTTCAGTTCTTTTGGTGGATACTCTTGAGAATTTCCTGTGCATATTGAAGGCTCTGGCCCCACCTAGAAGGTCTCTCAGGTCCAAGGCTCAGGATCCTAATTGCTATGTCATTGCCTTATTGTTACTGTTCAGTTTTTCCAGCTCAGACCCCAATTTACATTATCACCCTGGACTAGTTATGGCCCTGATTTGCATATGTTTCTTTTATTTTAAATTGTGTGACAATGTCTTATAGAGGTGAATATGGGATCTTGCCAATTCCCTTTAAACAGTTGACACCATTCAGAAGAACATTTACTCTGAAAAAAACGAAAAGTCGAGCAATTTTACTTCAGCAAAACAGACATGCAGAACCGTATTCTGTATCGTTTCATCTGCTACCAGTAGTTTTATTAGGGACTGGCTCTTGGGCAAGCCACCACAACTACTGATGGAAGTAGTTCATAGACGCCTTACTGCATTGTGTCCGTGCTCCTTTCATTCAATCTGATATAAACATTCTGGAGGGAGATGATGTAGCCCCAGCCACCAAGCCTCTTGAATTTTTATCCTGTCTATATTATTATTTAAATTCATACTCTAAATTCATACTCATTTGGTAATTATGTATTTCCAAAACAATGATAAATAATTATGGTGATCTTAAATATCTTTGACTTGTTTCTGATTCTAGCAGAAGTGCTTCTAGGATTTTAAATGTGTTGACTTATGGTTTGAAATTTAAATATCTAATTATATATTACATGATAAATAATGTTTAACTTTTATAAATCAAGGATCTATTTTCTGGTTCACAGGCCTGCACTCAATCCACTGAGCTACACTAGCTAAGGCGAGGATCTATTCTTGACATATATTCAAGTGAACAATTTTGGTTACTTTTTCTGTTATTCATTCATTCACTTATTCACTCATTTATTCATTTATTGTGCTAAAAACATTTAACACAAGATCTACCTTTTTAACAACTTTTTATGTGTGCAATGCAGCATTGCTAATTATAGGTACAATGTTGTACAGAAGAGCTGTAGGACTTATTCTTCCTGATAAATGAAGCTTTTTATAATCATTAAATGGTAATTCTACATTTTCCTCTAACCCTAGATGCTGGCAATTCTGCCATTCTGTTCTTTGCTCCTTTTGACTCCTTTTGATATCTTATAAAAATGGAATCATATAGTATTTCACCTTCTGTGACTAACTTATTTCACTTAGCATAATGCCCTCCAGATTTAGCCATATTGTCACATTGTTGGATTTCCTCCTTTTTAAGGCTGAATAATATTCCATTGTATGTGTATTCGTCATTTTCTTTATGCATCCAGGACCAAATGACTTCACTTGTGAATGCTACTAAATATTTAAAGAATAATTAATGCCAATGTGCCTCAAACTCTCCCAAAAAAATTGAGGAAGAGGGAACACTTCAAAACTCATTTTAGGTGTCCATCAATTCTCTGATACCAAAACCAGGAAAAGATACCAAGAGAAAAGAAAACTATAGGCCAATATCCCCGATGAACATAGACCTAAAATTGTTCATCAAAATGCCAGAAAATGAATCTTCAGCACATTAAAAGGCTGACACATTATGTCCCAGTGAGGTTGATGTCTGGGCTATGAGGATGGTTCCACATGTGCCAATCAATTAATGGCACCACATTAACAGAATGAAAAATAAAAATCACATGATCATTTAAATCAATGCAGAAAAGTGTTTGATAAAATTCAACACTTTTCATTATAAAAACTTTTAACAGACTAATAATAGAAGGAAATTACCTCAACATAATAAAAGCATATATGAAAAGCCCACAGCTAACATCTTACACAACAGTGAAAAACTAAAATCTCTTCCTCTAAGATAAGATAAGGCAGGGTGCCCACTCTGACCACTTCTCTTCAATATATTATTGGCAGTCCTAGCCAGAACAATCAGGTTTTTAAATGTTTTTATACTACTTGCTAAGGATTCAGTATAATATAATAAGTTTCCACATGAAAATCTTGTGGGTTTAAAAGCTTAGAAAATCTGGAGAGGGCTTGAACCAATTACTGAGATCCCACAGTGTGACCCAGCTTTCATATTCCTCACTAAGGGCTTTTAGTATGTGGCCCAAAGCAGAAAAGGCTTAGAATATTTTTATGATATGTGGTTCCCAAAAGAGTTATTAAAGTCAGTAGAGAGAGTTCTTATTTTTTTTAACTCCTATGACCATCATGACTTGGTTCTACTCTCAAGATAGTAAATTGCAGTACTATTATCATTAAGTCGGTAAGAATATATTTGCTTCACTCTCTGAAGCAAATAGTTTATAAGTTAAATCATATGCAAAAGGTATCCTTACTCTTCATCATAGCAGGCATCTATTTCCTCTGACTCCCTAGTTTTGCTCTCTGTCCACCTGTGATCTCTAACTAAGGCGACATGTAAAAATGTCTAAAAGTAAACATGGAATCCATTGAAGATTTTTATTAGTCTTAGCTAGTAAAAATAAAGCGGTTTTAAATAAAACAGGTACATTATCCAGTTCCATAAATTTTATTTTCTTACATACAAAAGCAAATTTTTGGTGCATGATTAAGGGAAAGGCTGTATTGCACCAGCTTGTATATCTTATAAGGCTCATAATCACATTGTATGTGGCATGTGGAAGGTGAACACTTAGAGGCAGCAATCAGTCCTCTTGAACATCTGTTTCTGAAAAAGGAAAATGCAATAATTAAAAATTCTGAAATTAAAGATCTCTAAATTTTCATATTTTTATTTTAAACCTGATTTTATTTTTCAGTTTAGTACTTGTTTTGAAAATACAGAATTTGAGAGTATACCCAAGTAATACAAGTGATGAGTCACACCTCTATACTAGGCAAAATTACCAAAAGACTTTACCTCAACAATGAATGGTTTTATGAATCATGAATTGCAGTCCAATTTTATTCCCTTAATATATAAAGGCTGTGATACAAAGAGCCATTTTTAGTCAGGCTTTGTCAATAGCCTCCATAGCCTGACAAAACACTAGGTATGTGGGGAAGAAAAACGGCTCTGTATCTAGCAGATTGACGTTGGAAGCCTGTTTTTGCTACTCTTCAGCAATTTCTGGTTAAGGCACTCACTTAACCTTTCTCATGTTTGTTTCTTCATTTGTAAATGTGGATGATGGTAATTACTGTGCAAGACAGTTTTTAAAAATTATAAGAATATATGCAGAGTCTTTGACATTGGGCCTTTTAAAGCATTGAAAAATGATATTACATGTGTCTATGGTATCTGAGGTTCCTTATGCATTCATTCTTTGATTTATACTACTCTTGATAGATGTGGCATCTTTATACATGGAATGCCAGAACTTAAAAAAAAAAAGACCTTGGAGATTATCTAGTTGCCACTAACTCCCTAATTTTACAGCTGAGAAAACTGTCACCACCAGCTTAAGAGCTAGCCAAGTTCACACAGCTGTTATTAATAGCATTAATAGCACAGATAATGTTAGAAATCAAGTTTCTGACTCTAATTTCAGCATTTTTCTACCTTACTGCCAGTACATCTTTCCAGTTTCTATGGAAACAAAAAGAAAAAAAAAGTAAGCTAACTAACTGTTTCTTGTTAGGACCTTATCCTCTTCCTACCTCTTAGGAATGTGTTAGAATCATGTTTAAGTCAGTCATCAGGGGTGGTTAGCTATTAACTAGAGGATAGTTCTGTGCTTGTTTAATTCTTTAATTGCTTTGTGCATTGTGGGCAGTTGTACCTGAACAGTGAGTGCATTCGGTGATAACTTTTATAGTGTTAATTTTTCTTAAAATATTACTTTGGAAGAATTTAAACTGGTCAAATGTCCTTTAGCTTTCAAGTAAAAGATTCTAAATGTTTTTCTACTAACATTAGTGGTGATCAATTCTTTAAAAACTCCATTTTGATTCAAAATCATGGGGAAATCAGTGCTTTTGTGCATAATATTTAATGTGGCTTATCAGGAGGCAATAGTTTCCTTCACCGTGTGTTCGGTTTCATGGAAGATACAGTTTGGACATCTGTTTTAGTGGAGGAACGATATTACATGTCACTCTGAGGATTGCAAAAGGCTTTCATTGGAACCCCAATTCTGATTCCCAGGGACTTTGGAGTTCTGATTTTGGGATTGAATGTAAGAATTTCCAGCTGTTTTTTTTTTAAACTCATTGCCGCGTTTACAGTATCTTGGTTTGAGGTACATGTGAACCTCTTCTGAAGGAGGTGCATCATAAGTTAGATAACCTTTTCTCACTCATAAAGGCACATGCATTGGGAGGTTGATGGTAGCTGTTGTTATATGTCTATCTGCATGATTATCAGAGCCAGAATTCTGGAAGTATCTAAAGCCTGCAGGATGCAAAAGTGCAATGAAACCTCACCAGTTTAAATGTGTAACTTTTCTAACTTAATTCTCTATGTTTAGTAAATGAGAAAAGAAACTATACTGAATTAAAGCACAAACAAACTGAAGTTTATTATAGAAACAAAAGCTAAAGAAAAAAGTATTTCCAGGTTAAAAGCATGAGGAAAACTGGGACTTAGAGAAAATGCAAATCCACCAGTAATATTCTAGATCACACTTTTCCCACTAACATTGATTTTTGCTAACATCCTCTGTCTTAAATATCTTATTGAACAAACACTAGTTGTCCCTCAAGAGAGTATGGTACAATTTCAGTATAAAATTTGCTTACTTCCTTAAAAGAATCACTGATATAATTAAAACTAGTTTACTGATATCTATAAAGAACATTAGTAAATTACAAAATTGCAAATCAAAATAGTTCCCATGAGAACAAATCCAAAAGGACTTTGATAAAGTTAAAACATTCATTAACACTTTTTCAATGCTCAACTTTTAGTTTCTGAACTGATGACGTATTACACTTACATGAGCACATTTGTGACAGAATGTTGAACTGTTTTCAAGAACTCTTTGCCAGCACATAATACATTAACCTCATTTAATTCTCATCTACTACACTGTGAGTACTATCATTCCACTTTCCAAATATAGAAACAGACTCAAAGAAGTTAAATGACTTGCTCTATTTTGTGCATTTAGGTTTGGAGCAAAGTAATGGACTCTATATCCTAAGGCGTAAAGGTTTGAATTTGTATGAGTGAAGAAAATGAATGTGATAGTACAATTGCAAATTTTAAGAAACTTTTACATGATAACATTTAGAAGATGTTTCCAAAGTTTCCTAAGACAATTCCAAAAGACAATTTGTCTAAATTGTCTTTTGATCATCATATCCTTGTGCTTTCTCTTCTTTCATAGCAAAGCTTCTAGATCACAGGTGGCAAACACAAGGCCCTTGGGCTGAATCCAGCCTTCCACCTTATTTTATACAGCCTGGCACCTTGTTTCTACCCAGCAGCTGCACCGAGCTCCTTGCCCCTAGTTAAGGAGTAGTTACATTTCTACAGTCCTAAAATCACATTCTGCCCTTTGAAGGCAACCATGAGGGTGATGTGGCCCCCGGTGAAAATGAGTTTGACACCGCTGTTCTAGATTCTAGTTCTCTCTGATGGTGTTTGTACTTCTTTACCTCCTGCTTACTCCTCAGCTTGCCGCCATCTGGTTTTTTATTTCAACATGCTAAAAGCTGCTTTGTCTACAGAACAATGGTTATTAATTGCTTAATTCTACAGACCATTTTCAATCCTTGCCTTACTTGACCCAGGCAGCATTTAATTCGTATAATCCAGGCTTCTTTGGCTTCAGCAGGCTGTAGATGCCAATTGGACAAGTTCACAGAAATATCTCATATTTCAATTTATACATCCAGTATCCCTTCCCCCTTATGCTGACAACAGCAAAGCTATTCCTTTGAGGGAGGAGCTTCCCCCTGACTGTTGACTTGGAGAAAGACATTTACCCAGTCAGACAATGATAGTGTTTAGTACAAGATGTAGCCAAGCTGAGTGAATCTGGGATTTCCCTAAGATTGTTAAATAATAAGGTAGAGAGAGAAGTACTCATTTTTCTTCCATGTCACCAAGCTGGAAGAAATGTAAAGGTCTGTTAGAAGCCATCTGTGTCCACCCCTTCCCAAACAGAACACACGCACTCAGACACACGCATTCACGTCATATGGAAGAAGACATTTGAAGAGAAATAGAATGAAGCCAACATATAGAGAAAGCTGAAACAAGAGTTGGAGAAAAAGAAATGTGCTCTGAAGGCAGTCTTTGAGTCCCTGAATCTTTTTCTGTCTATCCCAGGTTCGTGGGCCACAAAGCCCATGTTTACTGAAGCTAGCTGCAGTTGGATTTCTGTCATTTCCATTTTTAAAGCGACTTGAACTACCTAGCTATTGCTTCCTGCTACTGGTGTGCGAAGTTGATATCCCCAAAAGTCCCAGAGGACGAGAGCTGCTAAAATTAAAGTCCGACAGCCACGCTGTGATTTGCAAAGAAATAGGAGAATCTTCTTGGCTCATTCTCACTTTGTTATCTAGACATGAAAAGCAACACAGCTGGGCTTCCATGTTTCAGAGTTTCTGTTGAAAAAACTTTGGCTTCTGCAGCTGCGTCTCTCTTGATAGGGTGCACATGTGTGGAAAGGTCTCTCTTCTTTAGCCAAAAGCCCTTGGATAAACTTTCTTATGTACTCCCTACCAGCTCCTCAGACAATCCTGCACACATCTGAGTCCTGGCCCTGCTGCACGCAGTTCGCTCTCTCCTCCTCCTTAGTTTCTGGGTCACACTTACTTGCTTTTACCTCTTTGCTCTTCTGGTTTTCCCTCCCAGTCTTCACTATAAGTTGTTCTTCCTCTACTTTCCCCGTAAATGTTGTTGTCCCAGGACTTCACGTCTTTGCCAGCAGTTTCTATTCCTCCTCAGCTGCCTATCCAGAAACCCCATTCTGCCCTATGCCATTGGATACTACCTACAAACAAGTAACTTTCAGACTTTTATATACAATCCAAATCTCTGTCCTGAGCTCCAGATGCTTACATGTTCCTGTTTGCTATGTACATGCTGTCTCCTGGATATTCCATGAGTATTTTGATTCTACCCCATTAAAAGTGACTTAATCATCTTTATCTTCTTTCCCTCTAATACTTCTTTCCCCATAGTCATTACCATTTGTCTGGTGCTCCTCCCAAAAGTATTGGGGGCCACATTCTGAATTGTCTTTTCCTCCCAATTCATAATCTCTCAGTCTTGAAAATGTGTCCTTCTGTCTCTTAAATATTCTTCAGCATGTTAAGAAAGGCTGATGGTGTGGGAGGAAGGGAATGTAAACCTTTTCCCTTATATTTTCAAATCCCGTCTTCTGAACTGGTTTTCTTTTTCAGCAAGCAAGGATTTATATCTGGAGCTTTAATTCCTCTCAAGTTTTTACTATAATACATAATCTGCCACTTGTTACATGAGAACACTATAATTTTAAAAAGTATCTTCCAGATTCCATCATTTTATTTTATTTTTACCCTTTTTTTTCTTAACATCCTGGGAAAATTTTCCCAATGCTTTTCCTAAGTGCTTACACAACCACTTAATATATGGCTTTCAATGTCTTAAAAATAAGTGCTCTTCTGACCAAACTGACCTCCCACCATGCACAGAGGACATGGGTGTGAACCAGAGGCCCATCCATCCCAACATATACGGGTGAGTGGTGCTTGTAGTTCCCTTCCTATCATCTCATTTGCCCCACCCCCACCCCATCCTCATAGGATGGAAAGGAAGGGCAATGCAGACCCATTTTATTCTTTAACTTGATTTTATTATTTTCAAAGAGTTTTTTTATCTACACAGATATATAGAGAAACAAAATAGTAATAATATAATCCATTTCAGAGTGACAAGGAAAACGTTAGAGGAAATAAAAATATTCTTTTAGTTTATAATTCTTAATTTCATCATTTGGGGTTATGAGGTATGGTCTTGTGGTCTATGAACATGAAGCAAAGAATCAGGAAACGTTCTTAACTAAGGGTGGCTCTAAAAACGAACTCTGTGGGTGGCCTCGGACAAATTGCCTGATACCTCGATTTCACTTACCTCATGACTTCCAGTCAACATGGAGATCGTTAATTTGAGTGACAGTTCAACTAAATAAATAATGGCCTAATGTTTTGTCAGGAACCTAAGAAATGCTGATTTCTTTAGAATCATAATGTATTTAATTTGTTATTGATAGGTCACCTCAAATACCACAAAATGAATGGGGACACAAATACTATGCAAGTATTCATTTAAAAACATCTCAAAATGCAGGAGGAAACTCCCTGGCATTAAATGGCTTCTTTTGTGGTAGAAAAATTTTATGTCGGAGCATAGACATTGACTTACATTTTATTGGATGCCACAGTTGTCTTGGGCTATTTGAACAAGCTTGATTTTCTCAGTCCAACATTTCTGAGGGTAAAATATGATCTGCTCAATAAAATAAGTATGTCTTCTACAACCAGATGAGTGACTTCCAGCAAGTACATTAACCTTCAGTGTATTATATTTTACCAGAGGTAAAACATTTATGCTCTAAAGTCTCTTACCTCAGGGAACAAGAGAATGCCAAGAATCTCAGCCATCACACACAACTTGGTAATAAGATCACTGGGTCTAATGGGCCAGCCTCAGTTTGGAGTACTGCAGCACACATGTATCATGGGCAGGTCTGATAGACCTCCCTTGTGATTACGACTGATTTACCTAATTTGTCACTTCAGTATTGCACTTCTGGTTGTCTCTGCCTCTTATATTTTCTTCATCTTTGTTAGGATATATTGTATTGAAAATTCTGGTTTCTAATTATCTGACTTCAAACATGGAATTCTGGGATTTTTAATATTTTTGTACTGTATAGTTGATTAAAAGTGAGTATTGTTTTTTATTGGGTGAATATATAAAAATGGAATTGCTGGGTCTTGTCTTATGCATTTTTGCAATAAAACTGACAGTTTTCCAAGCAATGAACCAATTTTAAATTCCCATCAGACCCATTTGGGAGTTCCAATTAGTCTGTTCTTACAACAATTGGTATAGTCAGTTATTTTAATTTAGCACTAGGATGACTATGTAGCAATATTAAATTTGATATTAATCTGCATTTCCTAGATGACTAATGATATTGAACACATTTTCCAAACTTTATTGATTATTTGATATACTATTTGTAAAGTTCCTACTGAAACTTTTTACCCACTCTTCTATTGTATTGTATCTCTTTTACTTGCTGATTTATAAGATTATATATATATATACACACATATATGTATATATATGCACACCAATACAAATGTTTTGTCAGACACATTTATTTTGTAAAAATTTTCTCCCAATCTGTGGTTTGTGGTTTTACTATGACACTGGTGACTTAAAATACAAATATTTTATTTATATAAGTTTCATACTTCAATATTTCCTTTTATATTTGTAAAGTATCCTTTAAAAAGTGATTGCCTACTCTAAGGTCATGAAATACTCTGTTTTATTTTAGAAGCCTATTGTTTAACATTTTACATTTTGATTTTGATGTTTTTTTGAATAAATTTTCTATGTGGTATTAACGATTAAGGTTCATTTCTTTTCATATGGACCCAGAACCATTTATTAAAAAGATCATCCTTTATACATTGACTGGAAATATTGTTTTATCAAAACCAAGTTAGTATTTTTGATTGAGTGTATGTCTGGAATCTCTAATTTGTTTCACTGGTTTACTTACATATTATTGTGTTAATTTCTTACTGCTATAATTATTTTTAGCTTCATAATATTTTTTCTTTTTAGTATTTTTTATCATCAGAATATCATTGGGAGAATTAAGAATACAAATTCTATTAAGATATTACTGACATAGGATATTGATCTCTGATCACGGTCTGATAGATCCCTATAAAATAATTTTTGGGAAATGGAGATACAAATGGAAGAAAGTTACCAGAATGTTGGTTTCCTGAGATTACAAAATATAGTGACAGTTCTTAATGTAGATTCTAATAATTTAGTTGTGATTTACAGATCACTGGTTCTCCACCTTGGCTACGAATCTCAGTTTGTATTGGAAGCTGCTTTTTTTTTTTTTGGCTTTGTTTTTTAAAAATTTTGTTTTATTTTATATTTGTTTGTTTTACTGTTTTTTCTTTTCATTTTTTTCCAATTTCATTGAGAAATAGTGGGCATACATTACTGTACAAGGTTTACAGCATGAAGAGTTGATTTACATATATCCTAATAACAATTAATATCAGGTAGTATGTCTTCCAGTTTCATTTTTCTTCTTCTTCAATAGTGCCTGGGATATATGAAGTCTTTGCATTTACATTTTCATAGCCTATAATAACCTGCTGAGATTTTGATAGAGATTACACTGATTTGGGGGAGAACTGGCATTTTATCAATATTGAGTCTTCTAGTTAATGTGTGTGGTATATCCCTCAAGTTACAGTCTTTATTTTCTCTCACCACTGTTCTATAGTTCTCGGGGAAGAGGTGTGGCACTGTTTTCATGTATGTGTTCCTAAGTAGTGGATGTTTTGAATGTTGCTGAAAATGGGTTTTCTCAAGGAATTTGTCAATTTTTTCAAATTATCAATATAAAAATTTTCCTATCTTCTGTTATTTTTTGATGCCTTTAAGATCTGTAGTGATGACCACCTTTTCATTATTAATATTGAAAATTTGTGTTTTCTACCTTCTTTTCTCTTTATCAGTCATGTTAGTTTTTAATCAAGTATACTGAATACTATTAGTTTGGTAATATAGTAATTTTACTATATAAAATATTTAATTGTGTATTGTTAATATATTAATATGTTACATTAATACTTTAAAAGTCTTGGGCTTTGTTGCTGTTTGTTGTGTGCTTACATTATAGCTAATTAACTTCTGCTCCTATAATTATTTCTTTTCCCCTACTTTCTTTGAGTTTAACTTGCTCTTCTGTATTCACTAGCTTCTTGAGATGAGAGACTAAATCAATGAATTTCATTATTTTTGAATTATTAATAAAATAGTCACTTCAATTCTTCCTATAGTTTCTTGCTTCTATCTGGGATCCTTTTCTTTTACCTATAAGACCTAGATTTCATTTCTTTAATACAGGTTTACAGTGAAGAATCTTCTCATCCGTTGTTTCCGAGAGTATCTTCATTGCTCCTTCATTCTTTTTTTACTTACTAATTTGTATATTTTACTCAGATTTTGTTAGATTTTGTCTTTTTATGTCTCAGGATCCCTTCAAGAATATCATATTATATTAAGTTGACTCCTTAGGTTCCTCCTAACTGTGGAAGTTTTTCAGAGTTTCCATATTTAGTGATAGCTTTTAGAAGTACTAGTCATTTACTTTCTAAGATGTCCTTTAAATTTGGTTTGATGTTTTCCTCATGGTGAAAGAGTATAAGCTTCTGGAAAGAAAACCAAAGGTAATGTGCAATTCTCTTCACATCATTTCAAATGTACCTGACTTTTCGCTGATGTTGTTAACCTTGATACTTTGACTGAGAAGTGTTTGTCAGGTTTCTCCACTGTAAAGTTCTTGTTTCTGTCACCTTTTCTCATACTTTGCTTCTTAGAAAGACACCATTGTGCATATTTTACATTGAAGAGGTGAGAATTTAATCTCCACCTCCATGAGGGGGTTAGTATCTACATAAATTATATGATTTTTTTTTGTATGGGAAATTTGCTTATCCCATCCCATCCCATCCCATCCCATCCCATCCCATCCCACCCTACCCTATCCAACCCTATTCAATCCTACCATTTATTTATATTAGAACGGATTCATGAATATTTCTTTACACTTTGCATTATAATCTAATACTATGTTATTTATTTTGTTGCTCCAGTTGTGGGTTTGACCGCTGGGAATTCTTTCACTCTCCTCCTGAGTACTTTGATATACACTCATTGTGTGTGTGCACTTCCTTACCTTCTGGCATTATAAGATGCGTTAGGCTCATCTTGTATAGTTTCTGCCCCAGTTGTAAAATCAGTCATATTTTCAAGGACCCCTGGCTCCTTTTATTACAAAATCGTATTAGAAATAAGATAAAGACTTTATGTGTGCACATTGATTGTAGGATGTTGTTGTTTTTGACCTTCACATGAGCTTGAGCTTTGAAATATGTGCAAACTAACCTGTGTTTACACACAGATCTGTAATTATCTATCATCTATCATTTCTCTATAATCAATCTATTTATTGGCTTATCTATTATAATCTCTATAATTATTTGTATCTGCATCCATATTAAGCTAAATATGAGTTCATATCGATATCTGCAGCTCTAGTCAAGGACCACATGGTTCATACTATCCTATCCCTCTTGCTTATTAGTAAACTCCCTCTGCAGCAGTGAGAGCCAGGGTCCCATCACCTGCCATCCCTTTACTCTTTGTGTAATCCCAGGACACATAGACAGTGTTTTCAGAATTGTTAAAACTTACCTTCTGGGGAAAACTTTACTGAGTAGAGTATTTTGGTTACTTTTGTCTTTAGTCTTACGATCTCTACTTATTTCCAGGGTTATTTAGGTCAGCACCTTTTTTTGCCTCTTTCATTGAGGTCATAACATAAATTTGTAATGTGGTTAGATTCTTTTGTCACAGTCTGCATTCTTTCCTAGGTGTTCCTCATTCCCTACTTGATTTTTTTTATTTTCAAGCATTAAGGTTTCCTTTTTGTGACATAAGGTTCTATGATTTCTGACAAATGCTTAAAGTCATGTACCCATGATTACAGTATAGAATAATTTCACCACCCTAACTTATCTTCTATGTTTTACCTACTTAACTCTTACCCTTCTCAAATTCCTGGCAATCACTGATCTGTTTTTCACTAATCTGCTTAGTTTTGCCTTTGACAGAATGTCAGGTAAATGGTATTACACAGTGCATAGTCTGTTCATACTGGAATCTCACTTAGGGATATTCATTTAATATTCATTCATGTTGTATGAATATAGTTTATTCCTTCTTATCACTGAATAATACTACAGTTTTTTATTCACTCAGCCATGAAAGGACATCTTAATTTTTTCTCATTTTTAACAATTATGAATGAACTGCTATTAGCATACTTGTTCAGATTTATGTCTGAACAAAGTTTTTGAATCTGTTGGGTAAATATTTAAGAGCACATTGCTGGATTGTATCGTAAAAAGATAATTAGCTTTATAAGAAGCTGCCAAACTGTCTTTCAAAGTGGTTGATTATTTTACATTCACACCAGTGATGAATGGCAGCTCCCATTGCTGGGCATTTTGGCAATAACTTGTCAGTGTTTCGGATGTTGGTCAGTCTAGTAGGTGTCTAGTGATATCTCATTTTTGGATGAATTTGAAATTCTGTAGTTACAAGTTATGTGTCGTTTTCCATATGCATAGTTGCTCTCTGTATATCTTCTTTGATAAGATGCTAAAATCTTTTGCCTACTTTTTAATTAGGTTGTTTGTTTTCATATTGTTGAGTTCTTTGTTCTGGATATGTCACTCACTTACATATGATTTGTAAATAATGTCTTCCATCTGTGACTTGTCTTTTTATTCTCTTAATACTGTCTTTCACAGAGAAGTTTTTAACTTTAAAATAGTAAAAATTTTCAATTTTTGTAATGCATCAAGCTATGATATTATATCTGAAAACTGCTTATCTAACCCAACATCACACACATTATCCCTGTGTTGTCTTTTAGAAATGTTATAGTTTTGTATTGCATTGGCTTTCATTTTTGAGAGATATTTAACTAGGCCTGGGCTTCTTTTGGTAGTTTTAATTTCTTTTCAGTCTTTAAATTTTTCTTTCCACTTTCCCCATTTTCCATTGACTTTGTTGAAAGCCCAGTGATAAGCCTTATGGTTATGTGTGCGTGTGTGTTTTTAATAGGTAATATGTCTCTTTATCTAATTTTAAGTTTTGGATTCTGTTTTTGTATTTTGGTAGTTTAGCTATAATATACCTGTCTCTTCCATTTTCTGTAGTTATGACATCATTTGTACACTGTATTGTGTGTTCATTATCCCAGGTCAAGTCTCCTTCCATCCCTATTTATCCCCCCTTGACCCGCTCCTATCTCTTCCCCTTTCCCTCTTTTAATCACCATACTATTGTCTGTGTTTATGTGTTTTTTCTTTGCTTAATCCCTTCATCTCTTTCACCCAGTCCCCAACCCCATTCCCCTCTGACAGCTGTTTCTATTTTGTTTGTTAATTTATTTTGTTTATATTCCACATACAAATGAAGTCATATAGTACTTGTCTTTCTCTGACTTTATTTCACTTAGCATAATAATTTCTGGGTCCATTCATATGGTTGCAAAAAGTTAAGATTTCCCTCTTCTTTATGGCCAAGTAGCATTGAAGTATAAATGTACTACCATTTCTTTTATCCACTTATTTACTGAGGGGCACTTGGGATGCTTCAAATTTTGCTTTTGTAAAAACAATGTTGCAATGAACATAGGGCTGCATATATTCTTTCAAATTAGTGTGGGGGAACATATTTGCTAATACATCTGTTAAGAGCTTAACACCTAAAATTTATAAGGATTTTGTAAAACTCAACACCAAAAACCATAGAATCCAATTAAGGAATGGGCAAAGGACCTGAAGAGACACTTCTTCAAAGAGGACACACAGATGGACAATACACATATGAAAAGATGCTTAACATCACTAATCATCAGAGAAATGCAAATTAAAACCATGATGAGATGTTACCTCACACCTGTCAGAATGACTATCATCAAGAAATCAACAAACAACAAGCACTGGAGAGGATGTGGATAAAGGGGAACCCTCATGCTACTGTTGATGGGAATGCAGACTGGTGCAGCCACTGTGGGAAGCAGTATGGGGATACTTCCAAAAACTCAGAATGGAACTGCCTTATGACCCAGAAATTTCTTTTATGGAAATATATCTAAATAAACTGTCCTCATTTTTTAACTCTTTAATAATCTTTCATACTTTTTATTTTGTTATTTTAATTATGTGACTTTCTTCTGATAATTTGGACAGTATATATTTTTATTCTATTTGATTACCTCTATAACTATAGTATAGTTTGTGGCGAAAGTAGGTTTACTTATAATAGGTTGTTTGCATGGAAAATAATATAATAATAAATAATAATATAAGAATGAACTCTGTTTTGCATACTCACAACTGCAAACCTACTTTTGCCACACCCTGTTTGTGTGATGCACTGACTTCTCTTTTTCTTTAGAAATAAACTGACCTGTGATATTCAAGGGTAGGATTTATTCCACTTCTTTCCTCCTTCATAAACATTATTTATTTTACTTGATAAACTTATTGCTTTTGGTGTTAATTATATACTTTTTTATTGTCCCAGAATTGATTTTTTTCTTTATTTTTATTGTTTGCACTATTACAGATGTCTCTCTTCTTCCCCCCTTTGCCCAGTTTCCCCCTGTTCACCTCCCCTTCCCTCTGGCCATCCCCACACTGTTGTCTGTGTCTATGGGTCATGAGTACCTGTTCTTTGGCTAATCCCCTCACCTCCTTTCATCCAGTCACCCCTCCTGCCTCCCCTCTGACAGCTGTCTGTCTGCTCCAAATACAAAATTGCTTTGGCTATGACACATATTTAATTTTGAAAATCTATATTCTGCAAAATTAAAGTCTTTCATTTATATATTTTCTTCTTTTTCTATGTTTTCATGGAGACTTTCATGGTTCTTTTTATTATTATTATCCCCTATCTTTGACTGACATGAGTGTTTCCAAACCAATTACTTACAAGTTGTTTACTTAGGAAAGGGACCATAGTTATGTTATGGGTATTCTCTGTGTGACATGGGAGTATGTGTGAGTGAATTCTATTTGCTTTTGATTTTTCCCTGTCAGTATAGATCACCCCGATGCTTACAGTGTATTGTCTGCCTTGCTGATGTATATTCATATTTTATGCCACAATTCTCCTTGCTGTAAAGAATACAGCTGTAATTCAGGTATGTGCTCATCAGGAATGTATGCATATTTTTCCAAGAGGTACATATATAAGTATTCATAGCAACATTATTTACAGTAATCTCAGAATGGAAATAATCCACATGGCCATGATAGATAGATAATTTGTGATATTGTTATATAATGTTACACTTGGTAGTGATAAAATAAAAATGAATAAATTACAAGCACATATATGCAACTAATTGATGACTTTTCAAACAAATTTTAATAAAAGAAGGGAGACATAAAAACTATATACTGAATATTTTATTCATATAGAGTTCAAAAACAGGCAAAAATAAGCTATAATATTAGAAATCAAGGCAGTACTTACCTTTAGAAAAGAGGCCATTACCCTTGGGAAGGGAGGGCTAGTTACTTTCAGGGCCATGAGAAGATTTCCTGGAGAATCAGCAATTTTACAGGTGAGAAAACTGAGTCAAAGAGTTTGAGTAAATTACCAAGAGCCAAATAGGTAGGAAATGGCAGAAGTTTGATTTGAACTCAGCCAATTGGATACTAGAGCCTACTTTTGTAATCAGTACACTATGTACTGAAATGACCAACTGGGTGAACTCTTGGATGGAAGTAAAGATTCTAGAACTATATAGCATAGTTCTAGAGCATTTCCCTCCTGGGATTTAATATACTTGCAAACTGAAGCAGTGTCTGGTACAAGGTATTTCACAGAACTTCAGAAATGCAAAAGAAGCCAAGGAACTGTTTACAGTTCCTGCACAATTCCCCTGACCTCTTCTTTATTGTGCTATGTCTCAGAGATAGAGGATAAAGGGATAGGACAAGAAATACCCAGCCCTTGAATTTTGGCTCATCAGGGAATGTAAAGTATTTTCAGATGAAGGGGAGTTAGGAATTCATTGACTTTATTGGAGAAATGGAACATCAGAGCAGACAGTTCTGTGCAAGATTCAGCAAGAAGAGAAGAGCATGGCAGGTTGTAAACATGCCGTTGTTCATACATTGTATGAAAAAGACAGTTTAAAAGACTCAGTCCAGAGCCACATTGGAAAATTGTTTGTTTGGGGCCATCTACTTTGACCCATAATTCCTCTTACCCATAATTATATTCTTAGGTATATACCATATAAAAATGAGTGCTTATATCCATCGCGAAACAGAAATAAGAATTTTTATGACAGTACTATTGATAATTAAATCTGAAACAACTAAGTATCAGTCAGTAGTAAATGGATGAATTTGTGTTACATGAGTAATTCTTTACAGCAAGGAGAAGTGAACAAAGTACTTCCACATGCGGAGCAATGGGTGAATCACAAACAGTGAGTCAAAACACCCAGCTCCTATGTATATGAACTTCAAAAACAGATACAACCAGTCAACAGTGATTGAAATCAGGAAAGTGGTTAAACAGACCATATTAGCAACTGAAGAGCAATGAGTGAGTGTTATGGATTGCTGGTAACTTTTTATTTCTCAATCTTTTGGTTGTTACATGATTGGTGAATTTTGAAGAATCATCAGGCTGTACCCTTATAATGTTCAGTTTTCAGTACATAGTTTATACTTCAATTAAAGTGTACTTCAAACAAAAACAGTAAACAGAACAAAGGCATTTCTTTATGATAAAATGCACAATTTCTTAAAAAGTCACAAAATTTTATGCAAATATGATAACAAATAAATGAATAAAATAAAACTATAATGTAAGGACTGACAAAATACAATTATAGTAAATGCTTCATTTGTGCCTGTGTCAGAATTGAACTGATCTAAGGAATACTATCTTTTATAATAAATAAATATTTATATGCTGCTTAAAATTTCTTCATATGTATTAAATGTATGTCTTATTCCCACAAAGTAAAATTAAGTTTAATTATTTTCATTAAAACAACACATGTAATTGTTCACTTATATACAAAGTGGTATTTTTATTATCCATCCATCCATCCATATAACTATATATGATGAAGACCTGCCCATAAAGTATCCAGCCATATAATATGAAAAATAGAGACATTGATTGAAGAAGATATAAGAAACATTGTACATAGGACAGTGACACCTCAATACCCCTCAAAGTAGACACCTTGGGACCTCACATAGTTCTCACATGGTTCTCACATGGCTCTCCCAGCATGTCTTCCATTGTTCAAACACTCTGCAAAATCCTTTGTTGGAATCTCCATCAGCTGCCCTGTCATATTTCCCTGAATCTCATCCATGGTCTGAAATCTCTTCCCTTTCAAAGGTGATTTTAGTTTTGGGAAAAGCCAGAAGTTGCAGGGTACCCAATCTGGGCTGTAGAGGGTCTGAGTCACCAGAGTTGCAGACCTTGGTTGATTGCAGCCTAAACACGTTCAACAGAATTCTCAGGTATTCTGCTTGTTGCAGGCCTTCCAGAACAGATCACTTTCAACAGATTCTTGACCATCTTCGAAGCATCTGTGCCACACTTTTATTTGCACTGCACTCATTTCATCATCCCAGAAAGCCTGAATAATCCAAATGGTTTCCATGGAGTAATGTTCAAGCTTAACTCAAAATTCAACGCAGATTTGTTGCTCTACTCACTCAGTCATTTTGAATGCGATGGCCACACAGTACACATGCTCACTCAATGGCATCTACTACCCCCTCTCACTAGTACAGTGGAGTTGTCCTTGTTCACTCATAGTATTTGAGTCCACTCTCCTTGGCTGCTGGGTTATATTGATGTGCAAACTGTTCTTGTTATATTAACAGTGACTGGACTTTATCCAGACAGACCCTGTAAGTATAAGATAGTTATTTCTAGGTGAGTTTTTTCAACCTGCTTTTAGTACTTTCATATTCCTTAAACTCCTTTAAATTTGGAAATTCTACTTTTATAAAGCAAAGTGACTTTCATTTAAAAAATCTTAAAACAACCCAAACATTGAAATATTCCGTAGTTTGACTCAACTAGGTTGACCAACAAGTTGCTTTAAAGCATGAATTCACAATTAATTTTTAAATAAAAGCTTATTTTTCAGGCATGAGGTACTGAAATTTACATCTTTAAGAATCAAAAGTTTTATCATTATTACTGTTTTGTTGGAAATGTTTCTAATTTATCTTCCCCTTTGCCTTCTTAAATACTGATACAACTTAAGAATTGATTGAGAAATCACCCAGTCTTTATTAAATAACATTAATTATTGGACAAAACTATATTTTCTGCAGGGATTGTTGACATATAAAGGGATGATTGTGTGTCTGCCAAATATCCCTAGTTTATTTTATAAAATAATTGAATGTCTAGTTTCATTTTTTCCTCTGTAGAGATGTTTACTCTCATTTCTTGCTTTTGATGGTGTGTCACATTTGAGCAGACCTTATCTCTTTTATTATTATCATTTTGTTTATACTGTTATGTTGTGTGGTTTAAAACTGTATCTATTAGAGTATGCATTAAACTAGGGTTCTGTATATATAGATGAGAACCCAGCAAAAGAGAAAATATTTCTTTTGAGGAATTAACATAGATGTTATGAAGTCTAGGCAATAAAGTCTTTCTACTATTCTTACTGAGAATAATAATAATCAAGATTTATATTGCGGTCCTCAGGGTAAAATTGTATCCTTTAATTAAAATGTCCAACACTACATTTAACTAAAAATACAATTACAATAAATCCTATGTGGAAATTTGCACACTTTATTAGACTTAATTGGTAACTGACTTCGTTTCTTAATGTTTCTGATATATATATAAGGAAACAATGCCTGTCATATATTAGGTACCAAATCAATAATAGTTTAGTGATGATACAAAACTATGATTTACAAGATTTTCACTTTTCCATTTTGTTCTAAACTCTATCATTGTATAGATATTAAAGTACTTAGTACTATGATTAAAAATGCACTTTAAAGAGGAATTAGTTATCACCAATAGCTTTTATCTACTGCTCAATTTGAATTGTCGACATTTTAATTTTGACCCTGAATTTAATGAAACTTTTCTTACATTTCTTTGTTTACACACACACTTTAATTAGTTATATTGTGTTTTGCTGTGCTGACTAAGCCATTTCTCTCTCCTCAATTAAAAATATTCAAGTGCTCTCTCATACTTATGGTACCAACCAATCTATAGTTAACTTAGTAGTTTCTGCTGAAGAATTTAATGACAGAATATTTAGAATTTCAGATAAAACTTGAATGACAACTTCAGAAAACTGAAGTTCAGTTTTCAATTTTGACAGTATGAGAATAATCAGATTATAAAACTCTCCACTGTCAGATTATAAAAATTTTGTCAGTAATTATTAACCAGTTAAAAAAGGGGATCAATGAATAAATAAAAATTATCTTTATCATAAAATAAAACCAATATTAATCTTGAGATTTACCAAGGAAATCTCTGCTCTAACCCCAGCTTGGATGCACATTACAATATGCCTGGCAATCTTCCCAGTGATATGGAAATCACTACCACTTGAAACAGCTGATTCAGTTTTTATATGACTAAAATTGACCTGAGTTCTGCATACTGAGTCATATTTTGCCTTATGAAAATGGTCCATCATTTGGTTATATTTAGTTAATGTGTTTCCTCTTGAGACATGCATAACTGCTTTAATTGCTGTTCAATTGCCTTTTAAATATTTAAAGACTGCTTTCACATGCTGTATGAGTTTCCTCTAGTTAAAAAGCAATAGTTGCTCCATTCTTTCCTCAGAGAAAAAAGTTTGACTTCTCTTTTTCCCCCTCTATGCATCAATGATCTACATCTCATTTTCAAAAATGAAAAAAAACCCTTAAAACTGGAACAATAATATTGCGAATTTTTATGACCAAGTGATACACAGAGTATACACAGTCTACGATTGTATTAGTTTTTTAAAGAAATCACTGGTTTTTGGTCATTAGGGCTTTCAGTGAGGTAGAATCTCTATGCCCTTCACCTCAAATGCTGATGACATGTATAGCTCATTTTATGTCACTTCTGTTTTGTTTTAATTATCTTTAATCTGAGATGATATTTATGATTGTTTAGTTACACAAAGATTTAACTTCATTTTTGTAACTCTTTAAAATATATCTGGATTATTTAATTCATTATTTTTATTTAGACCTTCCCACAAAAAACCAAAAACAATCTCCAAACACCTTATATTTAATTCTTACAATAAGTTGGGTGCATATGATTAAGTCTCTTCCCACCTATAGGTAATGTCTGTAAATAAAATACATACCATTTTTCTCTTCAGGTTATTGATAAAAACACTGAACACAACAGGGGCCAAAGAAAAATTTAGAAATCCCAAGCAATCTCTTTTTAGGGTGATATTAATTCATTATTTATAAGCCTTTTGTAAAATCTCTCAGCCCAATGCAATTCTACCTATTTATCCTATCACTAAGTCCCTGTTTCTTCATCTTGCCCCAGATACTATTCAATAAAATACCTGGCAGAAATTGGCAGAAATTCATTTTTGTGATGTCTCTATTTTTCCCCTTATTTCTCACTTTAGTGCTTTATTTAATAAAAAGAAATAAATAGCGTTAGTTTTGTAAGATGTATTTATAAGACACCTACAGTGTTTTCAAGATACAACTTTATTTTTGTATATAGTCCTTTGTTTAATAATCAGTACACATTTTTTTCTGTAATCAATTTAAGTGTTATGGGACAATAGTTTGTGATATATTCTTACACTTTGGAATCAGAAATATATTTTTGATTCTTGGCCCTTATCCTGTTGTCCTTACATTTGTCACTTTACTAAAATTTATGTATGCTACAACTGCATGTACAAATTCTCTCTGCAATTTGAGATGTAGCTTTCTTGGTAAAAAAACAAAAAACTTTAATAAGGTGAGTTGCTTTGATAAGATGTTTTGTTTGCCTACTTTGGGTTTTGGTTTACTTCTACAAATGTTTGTTCCATTTTCTAGTCTTAAAAGTATCCTGGACAGAGAACACAAATGAAGTAGTTTTACATTTTTTCTATTATTTTTTACTACCACATCATATTTGTTGATCAAAAGATCCACACTTCTTTTTCATGTGGTTTCTAATATAACTTCATAAAATTCTTCAGAATATGTGCTATATTTAATTTCATTTTGGGAGTTAATAATATGATGTAGTTAGAACTCTTCTTGCCCTGGTTTGTATAGCTCTGTGGATTGAGCATGGGCTGTGAACCACAGGGTCACTGGTTTGACTCCCAGTCAGGGCACATGCCTGGATTGTGGGCCAGGTCCCCAATGGGGGCCACATGAGAGGCAACCACACATTGATGTTTCTCTCCCTCTCTTTCTCCCTCCTTTCTTCTCTCTCTAAAAATAAATAAAGAAAAATCAAGAAAAATTAAAAAGGAGATTCTTCTTTAAAAAAAGTACTCTTCTTTTTACTCTCATATTAACTATTGATTATTTAACTGTACAGTTATTGAATATTTTTACATTTAAATCTTATGCTAATAGATAATACTAAAATATGAACTACATAATTATATATAAAATATTTATCCTTAAACACATTGTAATTTATTCAAGACAAAACTAAATGGTTACACCAGTAATGTAAGGATGGTTCAAATTCAGAAAAGCATTTATTTTAAACTCTCATAACAAATTAAGGGAGAAAAAATATCTATGATCACTTCTTTTTCTCTCTCTCCTCCCACCCCCTTCCTCTTCTCTAAAATTAATAAACACATCTTTGAGGGAGGATTTAAAAAAGAAAAAAAAGATTCCTGCTATCATTGTTTCCATTAAATATTTCACTGCAGGACCTAGTTTATTTAATAAGAAAAGAAATAACAGCAATAATAAGAGCAAATAACAGGGAAAATGATTGGATAAATAGAAGGAACAATTACTATTTGTTTTTTAAAGATTTTTAAATTGTTATTCTATTACTATTTGTTGATAATGATAAGATTATCTACGTAGAAGATATTGTACAAGAGAATTACAGACAAATGATGAGAACTGATAAGAAAGTCTAATGAGATTGCTGTGCGTATGTATAAGACCAAAATTTTTTAAAAAATCAGAATTCCCAAGCACAAGTAATGACAAATTAGAAATGTTAAACATAAATATAGTTCCACATAGCAATAAAACTTCTAAGGTATGTTATTAAATTTGTAAAACATTATTGAGAACAGTAAAGAAGATTTGAGCAATTAGCTATATTGTGTTCACAAACTGGAGGACTTGCATTCTAAAAATGTCAATTCTCCATATAAATTTTAAATTAAGTGTAATTTCTCATCATGAAAGGATTTGGGGGGATTTGATAAACATCCCAAAGTTTATAAAATAGATCTAAGAATATAATAATAGCTAAAGCAATTTTGAAAAAGATAAAATAGATCAAGGTAATCTGTGGTCAAATATCAAGAATTTTTGTAAGGTTTTAAGGTAATTTAAAAAGTAAACTGTTAGTTAAAGAATAAATGTTAAAACCAGTGGAAAAGGAAAAAGAAACAGATCAATAGAACATGGAAAGTTGATTTATGACTGAGGAGAAACTACGAATAAATGATAACAATATGAACTACTCAATCATTGAAACCAGGAACACAGATTTTCCAAAAGTAAAAGCATGAAATTACATGTCTATCTTATACAATACACAAAATATTAATTCTATATTATTTAAAAATAAATGTTAAAATCAAAGTACTAAAATTTTAGATAGATAACACCTTTTTAATATTGAGTGTTGAAAGATTTCTTAAATAAATACAATAGCACAAACTTTAGAAAATATTGAGTTCTGTGCACTGTTGGTGGGAATGCAGACTGCTGCGGCTAGTGTGGAAACAGTATGGAATTTCTTCAAAAAACTAAAAATGGAACTGCATTTTGATCCAGTGATCTCACTAATGGGATAATACCCAAAGAATTCTGAAACATCAGTTCAAAAGATCCTATGCACCCCAATGTTCATAGCAGTATTATTTATAATAGCCATGTGCTGGAAACAGCCTAAGTGCCCATCACTATATGAATGGATAAAAAAACTGGTACATTTACACAATGGAATATTACACAGCAGAAAGAAAGAAGGAACTCTTACCCTTAGCGACAGTGTGGATGGAACTGGAGAGTATTATGCCAAGTGCAATAGGCCAGGTGGCAAAAGACAAATGCCATATAATCTCACCTATAAATGGAACGTAATCAACAAAACAAACAAATGAGCAAAACAGAACCAGAAACAAAGAACAGACTGATGGGGACCAAAGGGGAGGGGGAAGGGGGATAAAGGAGGAAAGAAGGGGAAAAGCCTAGTTAAAGAACAAGTATAAATATTCCATGGACATGAACAACAGGATGGGGATTGACTGTGGTAGCAGGGTTGGGGGATAGGCTTGGTGGGGCAGGGGAGAGCAATAGGGGGAAATTAGGAAACTGTAATAGAACAACAATAAAAAAATTACAGAATTAAAATAAAAATGTTAAATTATTGGTAGAAATACAATAACCATAGTTAAGAGATATGCCACAAGGAGATGAATATATTTATAAAATATATGTCCAAACAAGTATTATGGCACAGCATACAAAAATTTCTTATTGAAGGTACCTTTTGAATATGGGCAAAAGTTTATGAGAAGGCAATTCACAAAACAGATAATCTGGGTATCAATAATTACATAAAAATGATTAATTTCACTAGTAAACAAACAAACAGTAATTTATATGATTGGCAAGATTAATAGGTCTGTTAATGTCAAGTTTTGGCAAAAAAATGTGGAACAAACAACTTTCTTAATATTTGACAAATATTATAAAGCTGAAGGTGTATATATAACCCTATACAATTTCAAATCTACATAAATTTCCTAGAGAAATTTTCACAGATGTGTACAAAAAGACACTTACTGTATTTTGCTTTATTTAGGAAAAATCAAATATATTGTTATTAATTTAAGTGTCCTGTAGAAGAAAAAAGACATTGTGGTCCATTCTTGTGGGTATCCTTATTTACACTGTGAATGTAGCACTTCAGGAGAGTTTGAATTGAGGAGAGGAGACTGACACTTAGAGTAAGATCATGATTTAATGGGCCAAATATAAGCAGAATTAAATCCATTTTCCTGTTTACATTCAGACATTAATAGATTTTTTAACTTTTGGTGTTGTGAATTGAAACAGAGTTCCATAATTACAACTATTTTCCTGCCATTGAATGCTGTACATCCATTTAAACATATGCAAAGCATATAGAGGATCATGCAGCTGAGCTAAGAAATGCTGGGGCCTCTCTGATGGACTGCCTTTTTCCCTCCCTTTATTTAGAATGACTTCTATGTCATTTAAAAGATTTTTAAAAATTCTCCATGAGGATTTTTGTTGGGTCAATTAATAGATGGCATATTGTTTCATTGCATTTCAGAATGACATCTTATATTCTATTATATTTTCTAGGTTGTTACTGAGCATGAAGCACATTTATGTATATTTGTGAGTTTTCTTTTATTCAGAAAACTTGTTAAGCTGTTCTGATTCTTTCTGTTGATTCCATTGGATTTCATAAAATCAATTTTTGCTGATATTTGTTTTATAGGATTTGTTTTTAATTGCTGTGGATGTAGATATTTTCTAGTTTTTATCATTTTGTATCTTAATATGAACTCTCTTTTATTCTCTTTATTGCTGAAGTACAATTTTTAGTTTTCAGCGATAATGATTAATAGCAAATACTGTCTTTGTTGAAAGCATCTCAGTTTCATCTTCCACAGTAAGTGATAATTACGTGGTTGCAGAAGTTCATGTTGACAGGTGTTTTCGATCAATACTATAAAGCTATTTTTCTATTGTCTTTCATTCTATACTGTTGCTGTAAGAAATTGGTTGTTAGTTAACATGTCATTATTTTATACATAATTTCTCTTTTGTTTCAGGCTTTCTTTCAGACTTCTTGTGTGTGTGTGTGTGTTCTGCAGTTTCGCTACAACAGTTTTGTAAAGGACTTAGTTTTACTTACCTTATCTGGGACTTGCGGTCTTTCTTTAAACGGAGCTGCTGTTGGGTGTTGTTTCTCCTGTCCTGTGTCTCTTTCCTCCTCTTATAATTCCTATCAGACGTGAGAAAGTCCTGTCTTCCCACCCTCCACATCTCGTACTCTTCTTCATGTTTACTTCCTCTTGGTGTTTCTATGCTTAATCCTATGTCATTTCCTCAGACCTGTTTTTCTAGTTCATTAAATTTCTTTTCAACTTTGTTCTGCTATTTGTTTTTAAATTTCAATGACCATATCTTTATTCAGTAGGGTTATTTTGTTCCTTTTACATTTATTTTGTTCTATTTCTGAGCTATGTGTATGTGTGCATTTTCTTTAGTAAATTCTTTATATCTTTGTTGACAACATATTTCATAACATCTAACAGATTTTACTAAACTTTAAGTTCTTGGATTTATAATCCTGTTGTTTATTTTTCTGTTGACTTTAGCTCAAAATGAATTGTTTTCTTATGTATTTTGTAATTCTTAATTGTGAGCTCATGTTCAAAGTGACTTAGTTAATAGGAATTGTGTGTGACCTGAATTAATGGTTCACCCATAGTTTCTATTCTAGTGGTCTCATATTGTGCCAGGTGTCTTAGAGGTATCTTCAGCCCAAGATGAAGTTTTAAATCATTTCTTGACTTGGAGTTTTCCAGATCATAAAGAGAGTATAATTTCAAACTTTAAATGACATGGGGATGGGTGTAGAGCTCTGAGGGGAGCTTGTGTTTATTTATTTAGTTTGTTTTGGTCATTTAGAGTAGTGACAGCAACACTTGGCTAAATATCTTCCTGTGGTGCTAGGCAGAATTTTTTTGATTCATTCTTATACTAAGAGTGTGTCCCTTTAAGGTCCTTCCTTTATTCATGTGCTCCAACTACTCCCTCAGAAAGGTAAAATGTTTCTTCTCCTCATCACATGTAGACTTCAAGCCAAAGTCTTGATTAGATATTGACTGTTATTCCCAAACTAACGCCCTCACCCTACAGTTTACCACCTGCTATTACAGAAACTGGAAACCAGATTTAGTTAATTGCTCTTGTGTTCAGTTCCCCCTTTCCTTTTTCCCCTCCCAACCTAGGTATTTTACTTTATTTCATGAAAATCCAGTAAAATACTTAAATTACTTTTGCATTTCTCCTTACTATTAGCAGGAAAAATTCAAGTATACTACTATCTTGCAATAACTGAAGGCTAGAAATTTTTTGTTATACTTTTTCTCTAATAGTGTTGATTTTCAATTATTGTTGATTTTATATTTGTCATAGTGTCTTGAGAAAAACTCTCAGCAAAATGAGAATAGAACATTCCTAAACATAATAAAGGCCATATATGACAAATCTACTTCTAGCATCATACTCAATGGGCAAAAACTACTAGCATTCCCATTAAGATGAGGGACAAGACAGGAATGTCTGTTTTCACCTCTCTTATTCAACATAGTACTAGAAGTCCTAGCCACAGCAATCAAACAAGAAGAAGAAATTAAAAGCATACAAGTTGGAAAGGAAAAAGTAAAACTGTCCTTGTTCACAGATGGCATGATACTGTACATAGGAAACCCTAAAGGTTTCACCAAGAAACTACTAGAACTGATAAACAAATTCAGCAAAGTAGCAGGATTCAAAATTAGTATCTAGAAATCTGTTGCATTTTTGTATGCCATAATGGACTATCAATAAAGGAAATTAAGAAAACAATCCCATTCATGATCATTTCAAAAAGAATAAAATAACTAGGAATCAATCTAAGGATGTAAAAGACTTGTACTTGAAAAATTCTAAGACACTGAAGAAAAAAGGTGACAAAGATACAAACAAGTGGAAGCAAATACTCTATTCACGGATAGGAAGAATTAACATCAAATCTATAGATTCAACGCAATTCCTATCAAGATTCCAATGACATATTTCCAGAACTAGAACAAATATTTCAAAATTTATATAGAACCACAAAAGGCTGACCCACCTAGCAACAATGATCCTGAGAAAGAAGAACAAAGTTGAAGGAATCATGCTACCTAATATCAATCTAGACTATAAGGCCATAGTAGTCAAAACAGCATGATACTGGCATAAAAATGGACACATAGACCAATGGAACAGAATAGAGAGCCCAGACATAAAACCACATCTTCATAGTCAGTGAATATTTGACAGAGGAAGCAAGCACATACAATGGACCAAAGCTAGTTTATTCAATGAGTGATGTTGGGAAAATTGGACAGATATGTGCATAAAGGTGAAACTAGACTATCTCTTACACCACACACACAATAAATTCAAAATGGATTAAAGACTTAAATGTTATGCCTGAAACCATAAAAATCTTAGACAAAAACATATGCAGTAAAATCTTGGACATTGTGTGTAGCAATATTTTTTTCTAATATATCTCCTCAGGCAAGGGAAGCAAAAGAAAAAAATGAACAAATGGGACTGCATCAAACTAAAAAGTTTTTGTGCAGCAAAGGAAACCATCAACAAAATAAAAAGACAACCCAGTCAATGGGAGAATATATTTGCTGATACATCTAATAAGTGGTTAATATCCAAAATTTATAAAGAACTTATAGAACTCAATGCCAAAAAACAAGCAAAACAATTAAAAATCAGCAAATGATCTGAATAAACACTTCTCTAAAGTTGACATATAGATAGCTAATAGACATGTGAAAAGATGCTCAAGATCACTAATCATCAGAGAAATTCAAGTTAAAACCACAACGAGATATCACCTCACTCAGGTAAGAATGGCTATCATCAATAAATCAATGACAACAAGTGCTGGTGAGGATGTGGAGAAAGGGGAAATCTTTTGTAGTGTTGGTGGAATGCAGACTGGCGTAGCCACTAGCCACTGTGGAAAGCAGTATGGAGATACCTCAAAAAATTAAAAGTGGGTTTTACTTTTGACCCAGTGATCCTACTTCTGGGAATACAAATATATCCAAAGAAACTCTGAACACTAATTGGGAAGAACATAAGTGCTCTATGTTCAATGCAGCATTATTTACAGTCACCAACATATGGAAACACCCCAAATGTCCATCAGTAGATGAGTGGATAAGACTATGGGACATTTGCGCAATGGAATACCACCTGGCCATAAAAAAAGAAGAAAATTTTACCCTTTGTGATATCATGGATGGACCTGGAAAACATTTTGCTAAATGAAATAAGCCAGGCAGAGAAGGACAAATACCATATGATTGCACTGACATGTAGAAACTAATGAACAAACTGAACTAACAAGCAAAATAGAGACAGACTCATAGACAGAGAGCAGTGTGACAGCTATGGGGGGGATGGAATTAGGTGGCGGAGGCATCAAGCAAAAGGAAAAAGGTCTTATGGACATAGACAACAGTGTGGTGATTGTGGGTAGGAGAGGGTATAAGAGAAATAAATGGTGTTGAGAAAAATACAATGAAAAAAGTTAATAAATGCTTTGTTCTCTCAAAAACAAAAATTAGAAAGATACTTTCCAAATCCTTGTTCCATGTTGAAAACTACAGAATTCTAAAAAAAATTTAACACATGGTTGTCTAGAATCTTGTGTAGAAATTAAAACAGTATGTATCTGCAGTGCATAAAACAAGTACTTTTTTTATTATCGTTCAAGTACTGTTGTCTCTATTTCCCCCTACCACATCCTTCCTGCCCCAACCATCCCTGCCTCCCATCCTCAATCCTATCCCCATTTGACTTTGTCTATGTGTCCTTTAAACATGTTGCTTGATGATTCTTCCCATTTCCCGCCCCAGCCCCCCGCCATAATCCTCCTTCTCCCTCCCCTCTGGTTATTGTCAGTTTGTTCTTTATTTCAGTGTCTCTGGTTATATTTTGCTTGCTTGTTTGTTTTGCTGATTAGGTTCCACTTATAGGTGATATCATATGGTATCTGTCTTTTACCACCTGGCTTATTTCAGTTAGCATAGTGCTCTCCAGATTCATCATGAAGGGTAGGAGCTCCTTCTTTCTGCTGAGTAGTATTCCATTGTGCATATGTACCATAGTATTTTTTTTTTTTTTGGAGATGCAGACCTTTCGGTCAGTTCTTGTTTTTTTTTTTTAACTTTTTGTTATTGTTGTTCAAGTACAGTAGTCTCCATTTCCCCCCCACCCCAGCCATCCCAACTTCCCACCCTTAATCCTACCTTTCTTTGGTTTTGTCCAGGTGTCCTTTATAGTTATTCCTGAAAACCCTTCCCATTTTTTCTCCCATTATCTCCTCCCACCTCCCCTCTGGTTACTGTCAGTTTGTTCTTAATTTTAATGTCTCTGGTTATATTTTGCTTGCTTGTTTGTTTCATTGATTAGGTTCCACTAATAGGTGAGATCATATGGTATTTGTCTTTTACCACCTGGCTTATTTCACTTAGCATAATGCTCTCCAGATCCATCCATGCTGTTGTAAAGGGTAGCAACTCCTCCTTTCTTTCTGCTGCATAATATTCCATCATGTAAATGTACCATAGTGTTTTGGTCCATTCATTTACTGATGGGCACTTAGGTTGCTTCCAGCACTTGATATTGTAAATTGTGCTGCTTTGAACATTGGGGTGCATAGGTTCTTTTGGATTGGATAGGTTCTTAGGTATAATCCTAGCAATAGAATTACTGGGTCAAAAGGCAGTTCGATTTTCAGTTTTCAGAGGAAATTCCACACTGGTTTCCACAGTGACTATACCAGTCTGCATTCCCACCAGCAGTGCACTAGGGTTCCCTTTTCTCCACATTCTCTCCAACACTTGCTGTTTGTTGATGTGTTTATGATGGCCATTCTGACCAGTGTGAAGTGATATCTCATTGTGGTTTTAATTTGCATCTCTCTGATGGCTAGTGATACATATTAAGTGAATTTGGCAAAACAGCAGGATACAAAGTCAATATTCAGAAATCAAAGGCATTTTTATACACCAACAGGGAAATTTCTATGATTTTTCCTCAGGCAACAACAGGTCATTAAAAATATAAGATAGGCTTATTGTTTCATTGGGAAAATGAAATTAATTCATAGAGCTTGAATTTGGAAAATCTTTACAAGGGACATGACTGATTATATATGAACATTATCTTGTTCTTATTTAAGAAGTTAATTTAAAAAGATTAAATTACTTAGATGAAATTTTCGAAAAATGTTGATCAAAATAGGTTTTTAAAAAAATTTGACTTTAACAGGGGTATGCTTTAATATGTAAAAATTCACTTATGTAGTAAATACTTTTTTCCTAGGAATGCTTAGATAAATAAAGAAATACTCCACCTAAAGAAAAACAAATAAAACTGTTTCTTAAAATGGTTTTCTATATGTAAAGATGAGGGAAAAACAGGTTACAGAAAATGTAGCATTCCATGGTCCCATTCCTCAGTCATTGTACTGCATTTGAGGCTGGCTGGTAAGAGAATGTAACAAACAAACAGACAAGAATTCATTTCCCTTCACATGAACAACCATAATACTAAATAATTAAACTTCTGTGATGAGCCCAGCCAGCATACTAGTTGAGCTTTTATGTGACCTTTTTAAGCCAGAGTCTTTCCCAAACAGTTTTATTGAGTGGAATAGTCAAGGTGAGGACAATTTCCTCACCAGCTCCCCTAAAGCATATTGAAGCAGCAGTAATAGCCATGATTGTACCAGCCCTTTCACTGTGTAAATTGAAGCTGGAGTGCAGAGAACATCAAAGGGGTCAAAGAAATAGTCGAGGTTTTGTGTCCCGACTTGTCTCTATTCTCTCTGTGGTAGCTGATCCCATCTGTCTCCAAGGGCTGAGTATAGCTTATTCTATTGTAAGTATTGTTCACAAGTCACCTAAGTAAAGATTAAACTTCTGGCTCTTCTCCCATGTTTTCAGTCTGGTGTTAAAATGTAAAAATGGATATGTACAAGCAAAGAGTTATGAATAGTATTACTCTATAATCCAAAATAACAGATTATTTGAAGATATCAATATTTGGTATATTCTATTACATTTTCTGTCTTTTTAAAGAGCTACTCTGCTGCATGGTCCTGAGGCTAGAGATTTTATAAACCTGTGGAAAACCTTTAGTGCAGTGACTAATTAGGGATGAGTAATAGTTGTACATCTTCTTCTGACCACAAGGAGGTTTATTAGCTGAAGAAAGGTGCTGTCAATACAGAGGACACATACTACAATCTTTACCTTTTTCTAACTCCTGTGTAAGCATAAGGATGGCAGCTTCCATATACTGAGCAGGTGCCACATACCAAGCTTTGTCGTAATCACTTTACATTCATGAATTGTGTAAGGTGTTTTGTAATTTCCCACACCTGAGGAGTTAGGTATTTAACAAGAAAATGGTAATATTTAAAATTGAGAAACAATTGATCCTTAATTCTTGGGCTTAGATTTCAGGGAAACCAGAGTTAATGCACTTTAATAAGTCTTCCTAAGGTATGTACTAGTCTAAGAGTCCTCTAGATTGTTGACAAAGCATGCAGGCAGTGTCTACGGTGGATTAAACTCTGTCTGTACACATCAATTTTCCTCCTGACTTATAATAATTGATTATACTTTACTCAATAAGTGATTAATGTGGGCATTTAAAATATTTTTCAAAATTAAACAAACAGATAAATTGCTTTTAGGCTCTATGAACACTCCAGCTTTGTTCATTGTACTAAATGGGGAGGTACAAGTTGTTTGATTGCTCTTTAACCTTTCGTTATATCGACAATCTGTTATTGCCTAGCATCAATTCCATTCTTCTCAGAAGGTGGCTTGGCATTGTTGTGGTGTTTCCAATCTAGGGAGATAAATCTGCATCTCCATCTGGATTGACCAGATGAGGCTCCCTTCAGAGCCAATTAACACTTTACCAATGGGGTCACCTCAGCATGGTATGAAGTGCTTTGCACCTCCAGGGCTACCATAAAACTGTCTCCACAATGCCTCCAGATGCTCCAGGACTGGAAACCAATCAATCTTCTACATAAGTGGCTGGCTTGCCTACCCCAGGGTCCTAGGAATACGCACAGCAACAATGCTGAAAGAGGTATATGACTCTGCAAGCCAGAGCCTTTTGAATATTCTCTTAGCCTCTTCATGTACTTCCACAGACTGAGAAGGATATTCAAAACTCACAAGAAGACAATCTAGGCTTGGTGGGCAAGGTACAAGCTCCACTCCTGTTTAGTTTGAAAGTCACTTACACATATATTATAACTTCTTGACTAGCTTGACTAGAGAGTTCTCTACAGCCTCCACTGTGACTATTGAAAAACCATAAATCATATGAAAAGCTTTTCAGTCTATGTGAGAGTTACAGGTCACACTTTTTAAAATGCATAAGGCATGGCCATACCAGTTGGCACCGCTGGGAGCAGTTTAGGGCATCTCTTTGTGGTACCCTGGCTGTACCTGGAATATTTGCTGTTATTTCTATAGGAACTCAGACTTGGTTCACAGATTGCTGAGGCTTTTCTGCACAGGCATCTCATTTAATGCAGCAATTCCCTTTAACTCTGCTTTAGCTGGGAAAGAATGCAAATTAAATATTCTTTAGTAGGGAGGGTGAGAGGGGTGACAAGTGAAGGGGAAAAAAAGAAAAAAAAAGGCATGTGGGAGTGCGATGAAGGCATGGAGTTTCCTCAGGTGGCTGGCTAACTAGCTCAGCCTTTGTGTAGACACTGTCTGCCTGTGGGATAGAGCTAAGAGACAGAAGAATGACAGTCTGCAGAAAGAAAGACAGTAATTATGGGATGCGTGTGATTAGTGCGGTAGCCAGAGAAATTAAGCCACAAGTCCTAGGAATCTTCCTTTCTGTATGGTACCTGCAGAGGGGGAGAAAAGGCCTCACTACAGAGTGCAGTTGGAATCTACTCCCTGCCAGCTCAGCTTGATTGCTTTCTGGGTTACCTACTGTGGGGGTTCAGCAGCTCGACCTTCCTTTCAGTAGAGCTATATTGTCCTGGCCTGAAAAAAAAGCAGATTAAGAATTTACAGGGATCCCTCCATCACTGGCTTCTGACAGGAACACTCAGGGAGCTGATTTTTCATGGTTCAATTTGCCTGGGGCCAAGATTCTTATCAAAATGTGTTCTGTTAATGTAAAGTGCACTTGCAGATTTGAGAAATATTCAACTTCCTATTAAACTTTGCCTCCCATTTCTTCCCCACCATTGTCTTGTTTTAGTAGGTGACATTTTCCCCGAACTACTTTACTATTATCATTATTCTTTGAAGAACATGCACATTTTGAGTTCAGGTTTATAGATGAACAGTAAATCATATCACTTAAGAAGTGTTTAATGATTTTGGAAGGAGGAAAATTGTATTCTGAGATACAATTTCACTGAGGTATTCCCAGCTCTAATTCAGTTCATACTTCAGTTGTTTAATTTGATTTAAACACTTTAATTAAATGCTGTAAGTTTTCAGAATAATTGAAAAATGTTTTTTGTTAGTGCAAAAGCTATTTAATTCCACCAAACTAGGAAGAAACAAAGGCTATCCTATGCCTTCCTAGTTCAGGTATTTTTGAGGGCTGTTTCAGATGGCGGAGAGGAAGGGTTAGTTGGATTTTGTGCCAGCAATCATGTTAGGCTTCTGTATGTATATTATTTCTGATAGTTCTGGAGTTGGAGTATTTCTACACTTCTTGTTTGCTTCATTGATTATAAGTGTCTCGACATCAACTATTTTAGCACCCTTAATTTTATCAATATTTATGCTGAAATTCTGAGGTTATGCTGGTAAATGACAATTATGCTATACTTGTTCTGAGTGCCCCCAAAACAGAAGGGGTTCTTTAGTGCTATATGTTTTGCTAACAGCAAAAGTAGGAAACTGGAAATAACATTTGCTAGAGACAAGAAAGCTTAGCAGATGGCCTTACTGATTTTCTCAGAGGAGGAAATGAAACATCTTTTTCCCCTATTCATATTGATGCCACCTGGCATGGCCAGATTCAGAACAAAGTTCCTCATTAGCTGGCTCATCCACAATGCCACTATTTGTAATTTTCTACATAATAATATTTGATACACTGTACTTTGTTATATGCTGTCTATCTTCAAAATAAGTAGTTTAACATTTATTCATTGAATGTTTAATAACATTCAACATTAAACATATATCTGCTCTTGTTCCATATAGGCTTACCTTAATCCCAAGGGCTTTTTATAATGGTCTGCCCTATTACAAGATCTTTAAACACAGACCTTGATCCCTACAATAAATGAGACTCTGGTGATGTTGAGTCCAGAAAAAAAGTGCTTCAGGAATGCAGAATGGTGGTCCCATTGACTTACTGTCTCTCAAGGTATCTTATCTGTGTTATTCTCACTTTCGCTCTCACAGTCTAGAAGTCCAGGAGAGGAAGACTGAAGTATTGTTCAGTATTCCTGGATAACTTTATTTTCAGATCTATTAATGGTTTGGGTTGATTTTAAATGTTAGATATGTATTCTTCATTTTAGCTATTTTGCAATATTCATTAACAAGATATCTGAAAAATTCAATGGGTATTGCCAATAAGTAACTCTCATGATTTTTTGTAGCAAAGATCTGTCAATAAACAGGTAAAGCCTCTAAGATACTACCATTTATTACTTTAAAATTTTCAATTTTCCTTTTTTGATATTTTTAAAAGAAAATTTTATTTGAAAGCACCAAAATAACCCTCTGTGATATTCTTCTAATGAATGCTTAGATGGAGTGAGTGTGTAGGGGTCTAAAAAGTAAGAGGAAAGGAGAAGATTTGAAAGTAAAAGTGAGTTCATAATATATCTCGTTAAGAAGATAAAATAAATAGGGTAGTTAAAAAAGACTAAAGTGACTTGTTCATTCATATATCTGATACAAACAAATCATGTTGGGAAATTGTACAAAAAATTGTTGGAAAAATCATAAAATACGATCATTTGTTGAGAATGACAACCAAAAAGGTTCATGAACATGCCAGGGCTGAAGAAAGGATGAGTATGAGCTCCAAGCTGGTTAGCTGGGACAGACAGCTGTGCTGAGATGCAGAACAATGTTTAAGGGAGTCCTGAGCACGCTGTGATTGTACTGGTGTACAGCAGAGTGTGCTAGCATTATTAGAACGAAACTACTCAGCAAGCTCAAGCCTGCATTAATGTCATAGTCAAGAAAAGAAAAAGAGCCAAGGGGGAAGAGGACAAATAAGGAAATAGGCTGTTGATAGCTCCCTCACACTTGCGAGCCATAAAGACTTTTTGAAGTTCTCACAGAAACAGCCCCTGCAGAACAATGATAACAGGAGAGACAGACATTGATGTGTAAATGACATCATCACCCGAAGCCACTTTCACTCAACCAGAGTCCTGGATCCTGTTGGGGTTCAAAGGGACTCTAATCTTACCATGCTCATTTTTTTTCCTCCTAAATTCTTGCCAGAAATGAAGGAAACAAAGAGGCTTGTTCATGTCAGCTTTTCTGACTTGACCTGGAAACTGAGAGTCACATAACTAGACAAGGGCTGCCCAGAGTTCACAGATTTTAGGATCAAGTTTATAAAGACATTGGCTTAGATTTAGATAAGGACAGTAGTTGAAATTAGTGTTACATAAGCTTGAAAATCTATCTCAAGAGATGTCTAATACTTTGAGAGGAACATGTTATATCAACAGTTTATAAATAAATGTGAATTTATCATAATGTTGCTAGGACTTTTTGTAAAAGGAAAACAGCTATTTCTCCTGCCCTGAAAAATCTGTCTTTTCCCTTGTTGAATATTTTGGTGCTATACAATTTGCTCTTCTATATGTCATACTAATCAACATTTTTCCACTTTTCACTGGAAGATAAGCTTGTTTAGCAACATGAGGAAGGTACCTTTACTTTCTGTCACTGGCTGAAATTTCAAGGAATTACCATTTTTTAAGAACTGGATATGAATGATAGTTTTATCAAACTTTACATAAATAGTATAAAAATAACCTGGTTACTCACTGAGAGTCATGCATAAATCAAGAGTCATGAAGGCTCACACAGGAAGATTCGCTTTGAGAGGACAAATCAAACAATGGTATTTGCCAAAAGTTATCCCCTTTAATAAGGACCATAGATTAATGTTCCTAAATTCAAGTGACAAAGCCCTTTCTCAGTATAAAGTGTTTATATAGCACAGGCTAATTAGTATTAGAAATATCTGCTTTATTTCCTTTTCTCTGCTGCTTAGCCATCTATCTGGGAGGGGGCTGAGTACATCAAGTGTTCCTTTCAATGTAAGCAGTAAGTAGTTCACTTCCTGTACTCCCCATGAACTTTGTAATGGTTAAATGGAGCTATATTCAACATGAACTTGTGAATGCCTTCCTTTTTAATTTTTTTTGGCTAGGACTGAAATCTCAATATAAAATAGAAACCATTTGACTTTGTGTTCTAACACCATAACTGGTTCTTTAGTGGAGTGGTAACATTAATCAGATGTGGCAATTCATTATCATTATAAGTTAAATGAGAACTTTGTCACTGTGGAATGCTACATGAGGTTTGTGTTATTACCTATTCCTCAGCTGTTAAAATATTATGTGATAGTGGTGGAAGTCTTTAGTAAAACTTTTTACAGTAATTATTCAGACTAGCTTTAGTTCATCCAGTAGGAGCCTCTGGGGTGCGGTCTTGCGTTATATATGGCAGAAGAGGTTGCCTCGTAAGGGAATATGTTTGTATATGTTAATCTGAAATGGGTATATGTTTGGCCAGGATTTAAGCTGGCAGTTAGACAATAATTCAAATGCAAGGCTCAGGATTCATATGTAATAACTGGTGAAAAAGAGATGAAAATAAGAAGTTAGAAGTTGGTGTGTAGTTACCAGAGGGAGCCAGTAAGTCACAAAGGAGTGCTGCCTCTAAACATAGTCCCTCCCTTCTACCAGTGAAGCCTTCCCCCTTTACCCTGTGCTTTTTCTACCCAGTGTATAATCTTTTGAATTCTTCCTCTTAATCAAACCTATCCATGGTAACTTGACTTTCTGGGTATTTTCCCATTCTCTCTTCACAACTGGTCTCCTTTAATCAAGTTCTTTTGCCGCCAAAAGCACTCTGAGTTTTTACACTCATCTCCATCTCTTATTTTATTGCTTCAGTTCAGGTCTGTCACACATTTCTCGTCTGGTCTGGGCAAAGTAACTTGAGCCTGGTCTCCCTTCCTTTAGGTTGTCTGCCATACAACTGACGCAGTATTGTCTCATCTGCCCATAAAGCTTTCCTCCCAAAAGTGGCTCTGCATTGACTAAAATATAAAATGATGTTTTATCTCTTATTATGTTTCTAGAGCCTCCATAATCTGGCTCTTGCTGACCATTCCAGCCTCATCTCTGTACAAGAAGTAAGGAGTTCTGGGAAATGTTTCAACCTAAAGTATGCATTTCCCCACCCTGAACCTCCAGCCAATGCATTTGAAGTCATTTGGGTTAGAGCAATCAGTCTTCAGGACAAGGATGGCTCAAGATGATCACCCTGTGATAATTAACACCAAACTACTTGTAATTGTTTGTTTTCACCAAATTGTTTCATGTAATTTTTTTTCTTTCCATAATACATTTGCTCATACTATCTCTTTGTGGGTAAAGCTCATACATGGTATGCTTCCCCTTGTTTACATCATTTTTCTCAGATTATTCATTTATCTTTATTTAAGATTTAGATCAGGTAGTTATCTCCTTCAAAACTCCATGCATGGTCCCTATTTATTTCCTACAGGTTTTCATATAATTTTCTACAGCACCTGTGTTTATTTTAATTCGATGCCTATCTCTTCTATTATGTCATGAATACCTCGAGGGAAAAGACATATTATTATTATTTTCAGCATTCTCAGGGTATAAGTGTAGAGCTGGGCATTTAGTAAGTACTCAGCAAAGGCACAAAGATTGTGATGAGTCAAATAGAGCTAGTGTTCAATACCTTGGCTTAGCCATAGTTTCTATGATTATGGAAATCTATGGAAATCTCAGGGAGTCATTTGACACTAGTCAGGAAAAGAAAATTGCAAATCCTGTCTTATTAATCTTTTGATCTCTGGAATCTAGAATTACATCCATTACATTGTAGGGAGAAAAAAAGAAGGATGGAAGGCAGAAAGAAAGAAGAAATATGTATTTTCTTAATATAGAAGTGCTAGAAAGGAGTGAGGCAGGGAGATAACTTGACCTGAAGTGAAAAGTAAAAACAAATCCTGTTTTAGAGGAATGAGGATTTTGAGAGAGTCACACTAGAAGGCTAGACTGAGAATGGGTTGAACTTAGAAAGTGCTGAGCTGCTCTGAGTTGCATTTAATTCTTCATCAGGTCATAGACTGATTCTGTTTCAATTCTTTAAATAATGTCTCCTAGAATACAATGTGTACTCAGTTATATTTTCTTCATATAGCAGCTCATTTTGATTTTTCCTCATCCTTACTTTGAATGATGAGGTATAAGAGAAGAAAGGAGATATTCTCAAAACACATAAACTTTAAGAAGGGATCTGTAGCATTTGGCAATAGGGGTGAGAGTGGAGAAAGGTAGACTGAGTGTGCATTTCACCACAGGGGCACTACTTGCTTGCCTGCTCATCCCCTGCCATCAACCAAGGTAGTACCTAAATGTCCCTGAGAGCTATGTCCTATAGCCACCTTTGAAAATTCAAAGTTCTTAGCAACATACCACTGTTTAAAAATGTAACTTAAAATTTTGAAGGGCCCATGTCACTTTAACTCAATTACATAGTAGTAAGAACAAGAGGAGACTTAATACTATGATATGATATTTCTGGTTTGAGCAGTGATTGAACAGTCATATCTGTAAAAACATAATTTTTTTCCTTATTATGGCAATCCTTTGAGAATGAACAAGACAAAAGGCACCTAGAAGTTCTTGGAAGAAAAATAAATACAAAGGATAAGCATCTTCCAGTTTTCTTGTAAGCCATTCTCACAGGGCTGCCGAATGACTGACTCTACTGTTTGCCTCCCACCAGGGGTGTGTCAATGATGTATTTTCACAAGTGCTTTAATACTGAGATAAAAAGTGTAGCTGGCGTGAGTGTCAAAGGTGGAGTAAAATACAAAGCTCTACTAACTTGCCAGCTTTCACTGAAGACAAATGGTTTTGCTTTGTGATAACAAAGGATATCCATATCTCCAAGTCAGCTACCTTACAAATCAGGAAGTTGTTCTCAAGGAGGCCTCGGGTAAGAGCTGACATGGCCTGATGGTGGGTGAGGGATGTCATTCAGGGACAAAAGACATTGACATCGAATAGGCCTGACATTTGAAATCAGCCCTCGAAGTGTGACTACCTTTGCCAATCTGAATTTGGAACACAATTTTCACTGACCTTTCTTCAGTATATCACAATTATTTTCCTTTCCATCCCCAACTCTATAATCCAAGCCTTAGATTTGAATAGTAAATAGAACCATGCCAAATTCTCTCTGATAGCTAGAATACAGAAGTCTGGTGGTCCTATTTTTATTTTAGCAAACAATAAGCCAGTTATTGTTTGCTAAAAAACAATACATGTATTGTTCATATGTATTGAACAATACACACATATGTATTCAAACAGTAAAATAAATAGAAAGCACTACTGTTATGAGTTAAAATGCACAGTAAAAAGTGTTTATCATTTAAGTGTTGGAGTTTCTGTGGTGTTATAAGATATAGATGCATAAAAATTGTTACCTGAGATCAATAAGGGAATAAAAGATATAAAGAAAACTCTCAGAATTCAGAAGCGTACAAGAACCACTCATCCACTGGCTGTGAATGTTATCTAAAGGGATTAAAAGATATCAGGCTTCCCTGTGCGTTGTACATGGTGTATTCATTATGTGCTGTCATTACAGTATTTTTTTTCTCTGTTAAGCAAGCATCCCCTGCTGGGCATCTCTTTGGTTTGGTAGGAGCCTGGAGTTATACACGAAGTATATGTTATCACCTAGAAATTACTCCACATAAAAATGTAATGGTATTGTCCTAGCCATTTTTCAATTAGTGCATTTTTTTTTTGCATGACTTGGATTATTGAAGACATGAATTATAACTCTGTGGTAAAACATGATCAGAGGTTTTTTTTTTTCCCCCCTTGCTATAGACCTATGATTGATGGGAAACTCTGAGCAACAATGGATATAATTAAAATAAATTAAGCCTTACTGTTGGCAATGATTCTGAGATGCTGAATTGTCTCACGTTGGTTCGTTTAAGGCTTTCATTCAGATAGCTTTGAAAAGTCTGCATAGTGTTCAAGCAAAGCACCTTTTTTTTTGGGGGGGGGGGTCCAGGCCCCTGTGTTTAAATCCATCAGTATCCTGGAGCAGTGGGGTTTTAAAAGTATTTGGAAAGGCACCAAGCCTGAATATTTTGAGAGCACTAACCAAGATACACTTGGACTGCATGTATTTTCACCAAAATTGAAACAGATACTTTTTTTTTTGAAAACATTATTCAAGAACAGCCTTACAGAGAATGGCAGGGCCAGTCAATGTGTGCAGCTCTTTTGCTTAATTAAATTCATATCTTTTTTCAAGGTTTATGTAATTCAGTTATTTTGAAAGGCCCAAGTGATCTTTTTTTTTGTGGTGTGAAATAATTATTTTCTGTTTTTGCAAACCAAATTATAATTGTTTCTTTGGTAGGCTATGTATCTGTAAAGAGAACTAAGCATATGGAGTTTGAAAATGAAATTGGTTCATTTACTGGAGGTTATGATGGAATATGTTTTGTTTGGGCCACTCTTTCTGTTCTAATTCATACTTTTATTCAGCATTATTTTTACTTCTTTATTGAATTTATTGGGGTGACATAAGTTAATAAAATTACACAGGTTTCAGGAGTACAAGTCTATGATACATCATCTGTATTACAAGTCTGTAATATATCATCTGTACTGTGTGTTCACCACCCCAAGTCGAGTCTCCTCGCATCATCATTTATCCCCCTTACCCTTTCCTACCACTCCCCGCCACCCCTTTCCCTGGTAATCACCATACTGTTGTCTGTGTCTGTAAGTTTGTTTATTTGTTTAATGCCTTCACCTTTTTCAATCTGTCCTGCAACCTCCTTCCCTCTGACAGCTGTCATTCTGTTCTCTCCCTGTCAGCGTGTTTCTGTGTTGTTTGTTAGTTTATTTTGTTCATTAGATCCCACATGTAAGTGAAGTTATTTGGTACTTGTCTTTCTCTGACTGGCTACTCAGCATTTTTATATCAGATGTCACTAGATGCAATATAATTTTTACAACAGATCATTTGTTTGTTTTACATTTCTCTGAGTACTTTAAGACCATTGAATGTTCTCCAACAACTTGAATTTAATCTAAAAATAACTTTAGGCAAATTTATTTTTCTTAATTTTCCACAAGTTAAATGAATAATGTTTAGATATATGGATTTTTTTCCTTCAGAATTCCTCCTGTGAAGAGACTGATCAATTAAAGGGGAATCCTCCAGAGATATATTATTCCAATATCTCTCTCTCTCTCAACACTCCAAACATTGATCTACTTAACGTCTTCCATGTGTGTAACGAGAACAACAGTGTTGAATCTCTCTGATAAGATAGCATCAATCAATGCCACAATTAGGATCTTAGTAAGTGAACTAATAGACAGTTGTAGGTCTGACATGTTTTATGGCGAAGTATTTTAAAATTGATTAAATCAGATCTACTCTCTCTGAATCTATGAGTAAATATATTTCATTTTTAATGACCAAAGAGTATGTGTATGTGTGTATTTTGTATTAGAAATATTCAGATATTGGGAGAGCAATGTATTGAATATTACAGAAAAGTGCAGAATATAATACAACACATGTTACCCTGACTGCCCCAAATTATGAATTATGTGTTGCTTTTATGTTCAGATGAAAAGTTTCAGTTTCCTAAAATATGGATTTTTATAAGCAGCAATTAATAATAAATGGATTTTTACTTTTTCTAGCTTCATTTCCTTAATCTTGGATATGTAAATTTGCCGAGAGATTTAGATGAGTCTACAGTGGAAATCCTGATAGTTTTCCACAAACAAACCTCAATGAAGTTGATAATGTTGGTAGATTTGGGAACACTCATAGGAAGGTGCCACAGAGGCCTTTGCTCTGCAAAGTTTAGCACGTTGGTATAGATGGAAACGTAAATCAGTTTGCATGCTGCCACATTTCCTCATCATAATTTTATTTCTCTCTCACATATTTTGTTATTCCTCTTGGAAGTAAAATTTATCTCTATTGCTTCATTTTCCTGTTTCTAGGAAGTCCATACCTGATCTCTTAAAATACTATAAGAAGGGCTTAAAGAAAGATGTTACATTTTAACTGTTAAGGGGGTGAATAATTCTGAGAGTGAGGTGGTGGAAAACTAGTTTGAATTAGTCAAAAATTTAGAGTGTGTGAGATTGCTGGTCCAAGTCAAATTTCATTGTTCTATGTTTGGAAGAGGAGCGAAGTTATTTTGCCAACTTGCAAATACAGTTCACTCAAAAAATTGTCAGCTCGAAGTCTGGAGCGCATCTCGGAAGTCGTTGGACTCCACTTGGCTGTGTGACTTTTGGTTCGCTTTCATTTTCAAGTCTCTGGGTAGTTCTGAGGGAAATAATGATTTTCACAGAGGAATCTTGTTTGCACATTGTAAACCACCTTTTTGATGAAAACAAAACAGTAGTTGTGTGATTTATGTTTTCCTGGGAAGAAGTGTCCTAATTTAAATAACTGAAATTATTTTTAAAAACATAAAAATATATTTTCTTTTCGAAAGTTTTCATTAAAAAGTATCTATTTCCTTTTCACAATGTAACAGTGGTTTTATCTTATATAGAATGATGAAGATGGCTCAATTCTATTTAATCTTCACTAACTTAAGCCTTTAGATGCATATTGCCATCACTTATATTTCATATGGCTGCCTCTACTTTTATTACAGCAGCTGATGTTATTTTCCATCTATGTGAGTGCAACAGATAGGAGAACGTTCTCTCCAGTATGGTCTCAGGAATGAACTTGCCCTTTGGTTCCTGCTCTTTAATTTTGTAGTCACAGGGCTTCTTTGCCTGATTAGATCTCCCCATCCTTTTCTCAAGGCAGGTGGTTTCCTATTTTTCAACAAAACTGAAGCAAAACCTAATCTTGTTGTCAGCTGGTAGATCACTAAAAATAATTTTTGATGATAGATCACCATGTGAATTTTGGCCTGAAGTGCTGACAGAGTTCAAAGAATTTTGTGACATTTCTGTGAAAACAGTTTTTCCATTCCCATTTCCTTATTTTATGAACATTTTTCCTATGCTATATTTATTTATAAAGGTGAAAAATTGGATAGAATTGATGACATGCCCTATTTCAATCCTAGTAAAAATATTTACTTATTAATGAACCAATTGAAAAACCTGACTTATTCACCACATTGAAAGAATAATTTCTCCCTAGAAGATTTACTTTTATATTTAATAATTTTTAATAAAAATTGATAGTCTTGTTATGTCTTGACAAATTCTGTACTACTAGGAGTTTTCATAACTCAATATAGAACACTTAATTTTAACCTTGCAGACTTTAATGGCAAGGGGAATAGATTGCACTGCTTTTTATTTATATACATTTTTTTGTCAGCAAAGTGTTATAGCAATTAAGGACTTTCAGGCATACAAATATATGAGATAAAATTCTGTTGTGCAAATGAAATCAATTCAAGTTCAAGACAAAAAATAAATAATATAAAATTTAAAAGTGAGATTACCTGTGATTATTTAAGTGGATGATAGTATATGTTGAAATACCGCTCAGGTTTTATTGGGTATATTTAAAAAGTGAAGTGACAAAATTATTTTAAAAAGCCAACATACATAATTATCCAGAAGTTATAGTCTTCGCAACGATTTAAATTTATGATGATTATTTTCAAAGTTAACTTAAAAATACATGAGGGGACATCTACTGTTCAAAATCCTTTCAAAGTTTGTGAGCAAAAAGTGTGAACACCATTGTTCTATGCTAAATCCCAGCCTGTTTGCCTGGGGTTTGCCCTGTGCTTCTCTCTGGTCTGACGTTTTCATTGGATAATTATAGATCACGATGTAGGCCTGAGTCACTGCCAATGAGTCACCCTTCTCCTGGTGCTTAAATTGGCAATTTCTCACCTTTTCTCTCCAGTTCACACCTACCTCTCAGCTATTAAGAAGTCCCCTGTTAAAAATCTAGCCCTCCTCAGAGGCTGAACTAAAAGTCTGTGTCTTCTTTGGTATTGTCCATAGTCATTCCAACAGGAAGAAATTGCTCTTTTCTCTGTACCTTTCTAACAATTAGCTTGTACCACTTTATGACACTTATCAGACACTGCCATTCTGAGCATTTTTATAAACATAATTATAAACTCTGATGTAGAAGAGACCATGACTTCATAAGTATGTATGCCTTGCAGTGCCAAATATAGAACCTAATGCATAGGAGGCTTGTTTATGAAATGAACACATGACTGAATTAGATATATTAAAAGGGAAATGTTTTCAATTACATCAAAGGTCTTTTGATATGGCTTTCTTGTAACTTCTGCCTTGAGAAACACAAGGCGATATTGAAATCAGCAAGTGTAGATAGCCCAATGAGGGAGATACCATCAAGGTTGAAGAAACCACACTGGGAAAAACATTTTAGATAGCTCACTATATTGAAATGGATAAGAAACAACACGAGGAAGTGTTAAAATTTGACGAAAATTAGCCCCTCCAATTTGCTGTGCTGTGAAAGCAGGTAGGAGTGATTTTGAAAGGGACGGGGTGAAAAAGAAAGATCTGAGCCAGCAGGTGCACGCACAGGCAGGAGCAACATCAAAGGAGAGCGAAGGAAGCGAGGGACTTGCTCAACATGAGTTTGTTTTTTCTGACCCCGCCTGTCGGAATCCATCTAAGAAGTGTATGACCAGAACAGCTGTACCTTTAATTGTTTTATTACTTTTTTTTATAACATGAGTTCCAAAGTAATCAAATTACTTAGACAAATATAAAGGGTTTTTCCATTCCATTTTCTCATAAGACTTTTGTTTTGGTTAGTTTTTATTTGGGGCTAAAATATTTCCCAACTTTTGTAAATTTTAAAATAATGTTGCCGAGGACAGCTATCTATAATCTAGAACCTAGGAGTTGTTTCGTTCCTCAACTAGTGCTTTTAATGGTCTCATATCACTTGAGCCAGTGTGGCCTCCAGAACCAGAAGTCCAGTGGTTAAAGCACTGTCCCCTGGGGATCTGTCGGCATCAGGTTCTGTGTTTTAACATGCAGAGCCCAGGTTTCTGATGTGAAGAGTATATTCAGGGAGCCAATCTGCTAAGGACTCTTACTTTTTTTGTTTGTTTGTTTTGGTAGAGGGCAGTGATGATGTTAAAACTAGTTTTGTTTGCTCACTGATATTGCATTCTTGAAACACTATATTTGGCAACTATAGCAAAAACCCAAACATTTCAACGGAATATTTAATTACAGAAATAACTAAATCAGGCAAAATCTTGTGAGGAGTCTTCAGTAATTACATGACACTTACAGGAAACATTAACAATTAAGTACCATATTTTAAGAGGAAAAGTTACCTTAAAAAGTTTGTCAATGAGACTGTTTTTCCTGGACTATATAGAATTCATACTGAAATTCAAGGTTCTTGAAATATCTATTTTGACAGAGGAGCACATGCTCTCTTTCCCACTGTGCCACTGCAGAAATAGAAGCCCAAGAAGAGAGAAATATATGTAAATATCTATCTATCATCTATTTATCTATGTACCTACCTAACTACTTACTATCTATAGATGTGAAACTGCATGTATATACATGCAATTCTGCATGTATTCATGATGTTTTAGTTTATGTAGTGGAACTAAAATATAAATCAAGATGTTCCATGCATTTGGGTGGAACTGAAAAGTCATTTTTGTAATGGTCACACAAGATATTTTTATTTTAATAACAACATACATTGGCTAGCATGATTATGAGACACCTTCTCTGTATGATGGTTGGTTTAGGAAAAGTAAAATATTTATAGGCCACATTTTTATTAATTTAAAATAAAAATAGTTTTACTGAATCTTGTGATGTGAGAGAGTATTCTCCTATAATTTAGAATATCTTACTCTTTTAAGTAGAGAAATATGAATAAAAATTAATATTCTAAAAACCAATTATTTATTTAAAATTTACTTATTGAGTGAGTATTCACTACATGTTGGGTACTATTGTAGTGTCAGAACAAAACTGACAAAAATCTTGTCTCTTTTGCAGCTTATATTCTTGATGGAAGGTAGAAATAGACAATAAGCATAAGACATATGCAGCAGGGATAAATACTATGATTAATAGAAACCAGAATAAGGAGATAGTGAATGATGGTTTCAAATGAATGTTCTTCCCTCCAGGTTTGGTCAGAGAAAGGCTTCCTCTATCTCTGAAAAGAGTGAAAGAGGGAAAGCCCTGGAAACATCTGGGAGTCCAGATTTCAGGGGGGGAAAAAGCCAGTGAGGGCACACCTGAGCTGTGTTCTAAAAAAAAAAGCCAAAAGGCCAAACTGGAGGAGAGTGAACAGAAGGAGGACTACAGGACATCAGGCCAGAGAGGGGGCCAGGGGAAGGATCACAGCTATTTGAAGGATATGGGTAGGACCTTGGAAGTTGTGTGGAATGATGTAATCTTTGAAGGATTCTGAGCAGAAGAATGACATGTTCAAACTCTGCTTTGCAAAGAAAAGACTACAGAGTGAAATGAAAGCATATACCCAAATAGTGGCCATTGCAATAATTTTTGGCAGAGATAAGAGGGCTCTAGGCCAGGAAGATAGTGGTAAAGGTGGTTAAAAACAAAAGGTAGGATTCTGGATTTTCTGAAAGGAGGAAGAGGAATATTAGTTATCCACCACTTCTGAGGAAAATATGCCTCTTTTGAGGATCATTCACGATGAAACCTAACAAACAGTAAATGAAATCACCATGGCTCCTCTGAGGACAGTAACTGTAAGAAAGAGAGTTGAAGCAGGGGCAGTAGTTAGAGGGTCATTGAAATCAACCTGGTGAGAAATAATGAGTACTTAAACCAGGATTTTAGTGAAAAAAGTGGCAACAAGTATCCAGATGCTAATATATTTTGAAGTAGGTGCTGACAGAAATTCTGATGGAATGGCTGTGAGAATTAAGAAAAAAATGAAATCAAAATCATGCCAAAAATTTTAGTCGGAGATAGATTTTAAAATCTGAACAGATGTATAATCTTCTACTTTGAATTAGATGTCTCCCCATTGCTCTAAGCTAGGTGGTCTAAAAGTTATTCATCGCTGATTTTTAACGCACCTGAAGATTGAATGACCTTAAGGCAACCATGTAAAGCAGGACAGAAAACTTTATTATTTCAATTTTAGAAATGAAGATGGTGAGTTTTGGGAGGCTGTATGTCTTGCGCAAAGGTACAGTTCAACTACTGGGGACATTGTGGGCAAGAATCAAGACTGGCTGGCCTTAGTCATGAGAAACATAAGGCCTCAAAAACTAACACTGTTTTCATTTCTAGACATTCATGCCATTTGTAGGATATGAGACATAAGCTTCATGTGGGCTTCGTTTTGTTCACTGATGAATCTCAAAAGCCTAGAATAGTGTCTGGTTGTAGCAGCAGTTCACACAAATCAGTATTCCTTGAATGAAAAGAAAAAGATGCCATTTTATCTTATAAGTTAATATGCCTATATCAAAGGAAATTTGAGCCTTAATCTAAGCTGGAAGTGGCCTGATCTCCCTTTTAAAAGGGAAATGAATTTCTTTCATAGGGAAATTAAAAATCTTTTGATTTTGGTCACACGTTAGAAAGAACTAATATATTGAACTGAGCTCTAATATCCTACTTCCTGCTCTTTTACTAGGATCAGTTACTCTATAATAATATTCATGCTATTAATTAATTATCTATGAGTGAGAAAGTTGATTATCACAAATTCATGTTCCTCCCTCCATAGAGTAGTCTGGAAGGTGGCTTCCCAGCCGGGGACTATAATTCACATTTACTGTTGCATCCAGGTGTAGCATATAGTTTATTCTTTTCACACGATCTGAAGGGAAATGGTGTGTGCCACACGCATGCCTGGGCTCTGAGGAGCTGTAGGGGTCTCCTTGTTGTCTTTCCCTGCCTGCTTACAGAACCATGTGATTGATAAGACGAACAAAGATTTACCATCTAGTGAGAACTGGAATATTCCTGGCAAATCCACATCCATTATCAGTGGAATTGTGGGGGGTTTTGGTCATAGCTGCTAGTGTTACCTAACCAATTTGTCACTGGAAGTGGCGCTGCTGCTCTCAAAAAGCATAAATATGTAGCACCGACCTCGAGATTGGGTGTTGATAAAACAAATATGAGAGGTTGTGAAAACAGAGATGCATGTTTTGCAGCGGCAGAGCTTGTGGTAAAACTGTCGCCTGTGCTGACTTTGAAGGTAAGTCTTTTATGCCTTCCAAGTCTGTGGTGCTAGGCTCTGAAGTTAGAAAACAGAATGTCATAGTTTGTGTTTCTTGTGATTTGCTGCATTTTATAATATATTATAAGAAAGATGAATTCAGGCAAAACTTGACTGGTTTGAGAACATAAATAAAAGGTAATAGATAAAGTCCAGAAATTTCAGGCCTCACAAAATTTGGAAAAGCTTAAGGCTCTGGACCCCAATTGGATGAAATAAGATTGATAAAGTCTCATTAAGACTTCAGCTAAACCATTGGGCTTAGCTGTGTAGTGAAGATGAAAGAACTTGGGTTGTCATTATTGACATATGGAATTCACTAGAAGCAAACAGATCAGAAGCCTACTCACTTTGAAAGAATTGTATTGACAAGGGAATTTTGAGCCAGAGTCTACTCAGAGAACTTCTGTCATTGCCAGGTACGGTTTTTCCCAATGCCTGCCTGGCAGGAATTCATTATCGCTATGGACCAGGGACACCATGTGTTTCCCATTCTTCCCTTTTCCCAGGGGGAGTTTTCATGGCGATTATCCTGTCCTTGCTGCAACATCGTATATTGGATATCAGGGGTGTGGAGGGAAGACAACTTGCCTTTTAGTTCATAGGTCACCCAACTGTAAGTTGCCACATATGGATCGGATGGAGAGGGCTGTATATTACTCGGAGCACCTAGATTTTGAGCTGGATGCTGTGACTGGATGAAACTTGGACTTACACAGCCTGAGGAGGAAGTGAGTGTGTCCTGGTGGGGCAGAAAAGTACACAAAGATATTTAATAGCCAAAGGGGTTGGCTGCGGCAGAGATGGCTAGCTGTCCATATAAAATTTGTGTTTCTCCCTCTGTTGAGCTACTATTAGAAGAAGCTATTCCATCAGGAGCTACATTGTCCAATTCTGTTCACATCCAGGTAGATCATATGATTACTTTTAGCTGATGGAATAACTATGGAAGTGATGCTTATCATCATAATAAGCTTTTAAAATAGTGGCTGAGGCTTTTCCATTTATTTCTTTTTTTGCTTGATTGGAACAAAGGACTCATCAATGCTAGGCAATGATGGGGCCACAAATGGAAACAGCTGAGGCTTCTAAGTTACAATATTGAGAAAACTCACCCTCCAGTGAGGACATTAAAAAAGTTTTTATTATGTTAAGCCACTGAATTTGGGGACATACTTGTTACTACAGCTAGTACTACCATAATTAATTCAGTATATTATTGATAATGAGAGAATCACTTTTTATTAGGTGCTTATTGTGTGCCAGATATACTAATAAGAGTGTCAGATATACTGATTAATTCTCAATAACTCTTCTACTTACGAATTATTATGTTAATTTTTACTGAACCTGAAAGTATGACAGATTTACTCTTACTTTTAACTACAATACACTGACATTTTTAGAGAAAAAAAATGATTGTGATTGAGGAATTGTTTAAGGAGAGATTGGTTATTGTATTTTCTAAGAAAATCTAAATTGAAAGTACCTACTAAACCTTATATATTTACATATGATTTGTTAATACAAAAATGAGGGCTACCTAGGAACTTATGTGCTATTATTATTAGTATAGAATATTTAGTGACATTAAGGTATTCCTTTTTACAAATGAATTTCCCTGATTAATTTTTTTATGAATCTTATTCTTGGAATCTTTAAATGACTCCTCTTGAGATTTCATCTTAGCAGTAAATGGGCCTGACTTTCAGGAATAAACCTTACTGAAGGATCGAAATCCACAAGGACAGTTTTCTTTGCCCATGGGCTGTCATGTTTTTCTTGTTACTTTTTAAGCCTGGACAAATTTCCTAAATCTTTGTTTTTATTTGAAATCTTGAAAATATTACATTTTACTTAACTCACTTCCATAGGCTTGACCTGGTCAAGTGACCTCAAGTTTTTAGGGTAGAGGCCAGTATCTGAATGTTCAGAACTCCCTGAGAGGGTCTCCAGGCCTGGGTAACAGCATGTCTCTCACTACAGACCCACCCAAATCATGCCAAGGGTGTTTGGGGGGTTTGTACAGACAAATTCCATGGAGACTTTTCTTAGTCACCCCTGGCTGTCCACAGTGACTCAGACTGCTCCTGTGTTCAACAGCATGAACAAACTGGCCCTCAAACTCGCTTTCTTGGCTTCTGCTTCTCATAGATCTAGCCTTACTCTATTCATTCCAGGGCTTCTATAAGGTATCAACAGGAAGTAAAGTCTCTTGCAGTTGTCTCTGTATTACAGTTGATAATTAGGTTAGCGTTGTTAACTGAAAGTGCAGAAATAGCATTTATTTTTTAAATAACTGTACTTGCTTGTTTAATAAACTGAAAAAGCTTGTTTTGTCTACAGAATTTTCTCACTTGGAAAATTGTAGTACATTTTTGATTGAATATAATATAATTCTGTTGCCTGATATTATACTACTCCTATTTCTTGTGTCTGTGGACTGAAAGAGTTCTTTCTAGTATAGAGCTTCATGCCTACCATCCACGAATCTCTACATATATCGGGAAAACCGGGATGTCTAGTTTAGGCAAGCATTCATTCAGTCCTTAGTAATTCTTTCTGTTTGGTTCCTTGGAAAGTAAAAGTGAATAAAAGCATAGTTACCATTGAGCAGCTCATTCTAACAGGGACAACACACTAAAGGATCATGATAATGAAGGCTTGAGAGAAAAAAAAAAAGAAAAAGTGCAGGCACATAGATGACATACAATAAATACTGGCTAAATGATTGTATAACACATATACAAAGGAGGAATTGATGTGTTCTGTCAAATTGAGAGTGTGATGGAGGTATGTAACAATGGCCAGATATCTTAGAGTGACTGGACCTTGTGGGATGAGAAGGATTTCACCAAGTAGAGAAGGAGAGAAGCAAGGCACCTCAAACAGAGGGAGCTATTAAAAGCTTGACTACAGACTTGAGAGTGTTAAAATTCATGAGCTATTTGGACAGGAGGTAGAAGTATGGAGCCGGAGAATAATGAAGAGTGATGAGATGGAGAGCGCAGAATTCTGGACAGAAGAGCTTTTCACTCTACTCTTCTACTAACCTATTAGTGACTACTTGAAGACTAGTATAATAAGAACACTAACAACTACACCAATATTTATTACATTTACTTACCACTTTTTCCCCTCAAATACTCAGGTAGAAACTTCAATGGAATAGTTATATTACATACTTGTTAATCTTTGACTTTACAGGAAAAAAAAGACCTATTTTTGGAACAAACCAATGGGGACAATCATGGAAGAGGTGAAATACCATCTTGCTGTCTCTTCTGTTCACCCAGGTGAGCTTTCCTCCTGCCTAATTCTTATTCAATGTCCTTGATTTACCTCTCGCTTACTCTTTCAGTAGCATAAAGAGCTCTAGAAATGCATCTTAGGCCCAGCTTGCTGATGTGTCTCTGACTCTGGCTCTTTGGAACTTGCTGTGTCAGAAATTGAAATCACTTCTAAATTTTCTGTACTATAGGTATGGGTGGGAGGCATTTGCAACCCCACCCATGTATCCAATATCTATATGCACAAAGATAATTTATGGTATGGATAATAGTTTCCTGTGGCTACCATAACATATACCACAAAATTGGTGGCTTTAAACAACAAAAATTTATTCCCTTATAATTCTGGAAGCTAGAAGTCAAATTTCGGCAGAGTCACGCTCCCTCTGAAGGTTGTGGGGCAGATTCTGTTCCTTGGTCTTCTACCTTCTGGGGGTACCAAACATTTCCTGTTTTGACTGTATCCCTCTCTGCCTCCGTCGTCACACTGCCTCCTCCTCTGTGTGTGTGTTCTCCTCAATTTGTGTGGACTTTCCCTCTGCTTCTATCTTGCAAGTGCACTTGTGATGGCTTTTAAGGCCCATCCAGATAAAGATAATCTAGGATCAGCTTCTTATCTGGGGACCCATAAATTGATTACATATAAAAAATATATTTTTTCAAACCAGGTAACATTTAGATACTCTAGAGATTAGGGCTTGATATCTTTGGGAGCAATTATTCAACCAGTAAATGTGATTAATTTCATTTTATAGATAAGTGAACTGAGATTTAGATACACTAATTTTCCAGGAATTCAATAGCAAATAAGTGATATAGCCAAGGCTCAGACTATACTAACATGAATTTCTTTCTTCTTTAGTATGTTATTTTTCTTCACAAATAAAATGTATCGACTTGGTATGTCCTTCCATTTCAACCTGTACATCATTCTTTTGTTTTTAATTTTTATTTTTAAAATATATTTTATTGATTACATTATTATAGTTGTCCCAATTTTTCTCTCTTCATCCCCCTCCACTCAAAATCTCTCATTCCCTCCAGCAATTCATGTCATACCCCCACCTTAGTTCATGTCCATGGATCATGCATATAAGTTCTTTGGCTACTCCATTTCCTATACTATTCTTTTTTTAAAAAAAAAGATTTTATTTATTTATTTTTAGAGGGAAAGGAAAGGGAAGGAGAGGGGGGAGGGAAGGCGAGAGGGAGAGAAACATTAATGTGTGGTTGCCTCTTGTGCGCCCCCTGCTGGGAAATGGCCTGCAACCCAGACATGTGCCCTGACTGGGAATAGAACTGCAATCCTTTGGTTTGCAGGCCCGTGCTCAACCCACTGAGCTACACCAGCTAGTGCTCCTATACTGTTCTTAACATTCCCCTGTCTATTCTGTACTTCCAATTTGTACTTCTTAATCCCTGCACTTTTACCCCATTTCCTCTCTTGCCCCTCCCAGCTGATAACCCTCCAAATGATCTCCATGTCTAAGATTCTGTTTCTGTTCTGCTTGTTTGCTTAGTGTGCTTTTTATGTTCAGTTGTTGATAGTTATGAATTCATTGCCATTTTAATGTTCATAATTTTGATCTTCTTTTTGTTAAATAAGTCCATTTAATATTTCATATAATAATGTTTGGTGGTGATGAACTCCTTTAGCTTTACCTTCTCTGGGAAGCACTTTATCTGCCCTTCCGTTCTAAATGATAGCTTTGCTGAATAGATCTTGGATGTAGATACTTGTCTTTCATGACTTCGAACAATTCTTTCCAGCCCCTTCATGCCTGTAAGGTTTCTTTTGAGAAATCAGCTGATAGTCTTATGGGAATTCCTTTGTAGATAACTATCTGCTTTTCTGTTGCTGCTTTTAAGATTCTCTCTTTATCTTTAACCTTTGGCATTTTAATTATGTGTCTTGGTGTGGTCCTCTTTGTGTCCATCTTGTTTGGGAGTTTCTGTGATTCCTGGACTTGTATGTCTACTTCCTTCACCAAACTAGGGAAGTTTTCTTTCATTATTTTTTCAAATAAGTTTTCGATTTCTTGCTCTTTCTCTTTTCTTCCTGGCATCCCTATGATTCGAATGTTGTTACGTGTGAAGTTGCCCCAGAGGCTCCTTAGTCTATTCTTTTTTTGGATGGGGGAATTCTTTCTTCTTCTTGCTGTTCTGGTTGAATGTTTTTTTCTTCCTTATGTTCCAAATCATTGATTTGATTCTTGGCTTCATTCACTCCATTGCTGATTCCTTGTAATTTTTTTTTATTTAACAGTGTAAACTTCATTTCTGGGTCTTTTTTATATTGTTGAAGTACCCAATTAGTTCCTTCAGCATCTTAATAACCAGTGGGTTTTTTTTAAGATTTTATTTATTTATTTTTAGAGAGGGAAGGGAGGGAGAGAGAGAGAGAGAGAAACATCAGTGTGTGGTTGCTGGGGGACATGACCTGCAACCTAGGCATGTGCCCTGACTGGGAATCGAACCTGCGATGCCTGGTTCGCAGCCCATGCTCAATCCACTGAGCTACACCAGCCAGGGCAATAACCAGTGTTTTGAACTCTGCATCTGATAGATTGCTTATCACCATTTTATTTAGTTGTTTTCTGGAGTTTTGTTCTGTTCTTTCATTTGGGTCATATTTCTTTGTCTCCTCATTTTGACAGCCTCCCTGTGTTTGTTTCTATGTATTAGGTAGGGCTGCTTTGACTGTCTGTCTTAGTAGTGTAGCCTATTGTAGAAAAGCACAGTGGTGAGGTGGATGGGGCTGAACCTTACATAATCACCAGGGCAGGGCAACCTGTATGAACTATGTTGATGGAGTCTCTGATTCAGTGTCCCTGCTCTTTGGCTTTGTGTGGGGGAGGGTTCAGAAAGAGAACAATGCCAATGCCTGGCTTTCTGGACTTTTGTCTGGGAAGAAGCCATCCCTCAGCACATACCCAGATGCCAGACATTTCAATTTCTCCCTGTGTGTCACTGGTGCCCTTCCAGTTGCTGCCCCATGCTGGAGCCTGGAGAAAGTGAGTCAACATAAGTCCCAAGTTTGAAGTGGCCTCTTTAAGAGGGGACTCCTGAGAATCCTGCAGTTTCTGCCACCCCAACCCCCACTGGTTTTTACAGCCAAAAGTTATGTGGACTTATCTTACAGGCAATAGAACCCTGAGCTGGGCAATCTGGTGTGGCACTGAGATCCCTTACTCCCGAAGGATCCCTCCCAATTTTTATCCACCACACTTGGGTGTGGGACCACCCATTCTTCCATCTATGTGTCTCGGAATCTCCATTTCTCTGGTCCTCCTACCCATCTGGATGAATGTGACTTCTTTAATTCCTTGGTTGTTGGGCTTCCATATAGCTCAATTTTCTGACAATTCTGGGTGATAGTTGTTTTGTAGTCTAGTTGTAATTTTTGCTGTGGTTGTGCAAGGAGGTGAGCCATGTTTACCTATGCCTCCTTCTTGACCAGAGACCCCTTACAGCATTCTTTAAATATTTTTAACCTCATTTTATTTTCAAAGGCTAACAATGGCTAATTGATTAGAAATGTGATAATGTACCCAGAGTCATATTTCTACAGAGCTAAGATTTGTGCATAGGCCTGTGCAATGAGATAACGCCTCAGATCACTGGGGAGGAGAAGGGGCCATAGGAGGAGCTCATACCTTCTGAGATTAAGTAATAAACTTTAGCATACAAATCAAATATCTGACATGTATCATAAGACATTTCTGATTGTTATATTTTATGGATGCTTTATTTAATTGATTTAGAATGAGCCATTGATTTTTAAATAACAGACAAAAGATTTATCAAAGGACTTATGTCAAAAGATCATTCTACTGGAATTAGGATGTTACTGTTCAAAAGCAAACTTTGATTTTTTTCAGGCTTCATTATTTTGTATGACAAGTACAAAAGGTGTATTCAGTATATTTTTTGCTCTTGTCATCACCTTATATGCCAGACAAAATGGCATAGAATTAGGTAATTCTTGATAATCCCTTGCACATACTGTTTAAAAACTCAGTTTCTGAAATAAAAGAAACCACCAGTTAAAATGATTGTTCTGTTCTTATTAAATTCTTTGGGAATTTTTGCTCCTCCAGAGTCTTACTGAATTTTCTCTGAGACTTATATTCAAAGTTGACGAGGCACTCTAAAGTCAGACACAGATGTTGTCTTCCACAGTGAACCTGAGACTGTGTGTGATTCTTCTTGCTTTCTTGTTGTCACCCTCAAAATCATTTAATAAGCTCTCATGTTGTTTTACACATTTGGAGCTTCTGAGATTGAAACAAACTGTTTCATTAGACATGGGAGTTTATAAACTCAGATAAACAATGTTAAAATTCAGTTACACATCAACACTTAGTTACTGTAGATGCATCACACATCATGGTTTGTTTTGTTGGGCCTTTGTGTTATACATGCTATCCTCAATTAAGGGGCCTTTGATCTTTCTTTTAAAGCTTAAAAAAAGGATAGTTTAATATATGTCATTTTAAACTGCATATGTTAGCAGGAATATAACTATCATTTATTAAATTCTGACTGTGTTCTGGATTTATAACTATGTATTTTACAGATGAAATATCTGTTAATCCTGATGACAAAGATGCCCACAAAAATGGTAGCTTTTTAATCCTTCACTTTTTTTTTACCAGAAAGATCTTTTCAGCTTTCCTGGGGTATGTATAAAGGTCTCCATGCTTATAGGGTTAGAAGAAAATTATTTCCATGGAGGTTTCAGCAACTCAACCCGCCTGTGTACTTTTCCTGAGAATATTTATCTATTTATTTATTTCCATTTAGGGGTTATTATTTTTTGTTTTGAAATAACCATCACAATGGAACCTTTAGCAGGGTGGTCCCTCAGGGGCATCCCCTGCATTTCTCAGCTCTTTTAGGAAAGGCGGTCTCAGAGGATCAACACCACACGTGTGTTCTGCAAATGGCATATTACTGACGTAAAAACTTGCCAGTTTTCCTAGGAAATGTACGGTCTTTGTCCTCAGACAATTTCCTGACACTTTGTTCAACATGGTTTTTAGAAAATGAGGCTGGCTTGGTCTGAGTTTTGTTTAAGATCGTGGATATCAATGATATCACTTTGGGAGGAGTTCCTTTCTTTGTCACCGTTACATATCATACTGCTACAGTTATCCTGTTTATAGCAAACTTATATTTTGTTTGTTGCAGGTTGAAAGGGCAGCAGGAAAAAATGTTTACAAAATAAATGGGTTCGGGCAGGCACATGACCTGAATATCATTACTTGAGAAGGAAAAACTTAGTCTGATATTGTATTTCTTTTTACAAGAGTTTTTTACCTAGTCGTCTTTTGTACATGTTGAAGTACTCTTTTCTGCCATATTGATGGAAACTTTGGGTCATAAGAAACAAAAAGTCCTTCCTGCACTTGTTAGATATGTTACAAAGTAAAAGTTTTTGGCAGGATGCTAGTTTTAATTACATATAACATCACTTAGCTAAATTGAGATATGAACTGGAATAGCATTTAGGTGATTACCCAGGTGTGAGGAATCCTTTGGGATTAAGGGTGGGTGACACTGAATTCACAGTAAACATTGTCCACTAAAAGGAGCCATTCATTTCTCTGGATGCATTCCTAAGTCTGGTTACTCTCTAGTGTGCCCTCTTAATAAACAAACCTCAACAGATTCAGAGGTTAGGCTTGGAAAACAATTCCTCAAATTTAGGACTCTTTATCTTAACACTGATCTAATCTTATTTAGATTTGTTGAAACAGTAATTTTGTTTGTTCCTATTTCTACAACGTATTGAAGTTCCTTAACATAAAACCCCTTGGGGCATAATTGTAATTTTCTTCTTAATTCTGTCCTTGCTCAAAAATCCATGAGATTTAATGACAATGGGAGCAGAATTCATCATCTGTAGCAAAAACCCACCAAGCTTCTCAGCATTTGTGATTCTGATTTATATCATTGTGTGCGCTCTGTGTCTTGCTTTTATGTGCAGAAATAGTTGTTCACCTTTTTAAAGTGGCTAATATGTTTTCATCTCAGAGAATGGTGTTTTGTTGCATCCAACATTGTATGATTTGTGCAATATCTATAATGGGACCATCTGGCTGGGATCATAGCTTTGTGTTTTTCATAAATTATCTGTTTTTAAGAGGGTGTGGTTGTAGTCAGGCTGTCTTTATATGAGTCAGTGTGGAGAGAGAAACTACCCCTGTCTGGTGTCAGATTCGGCAACTTTGCAGCAGACAGCATAGTAGCTGGAACAGATGTAGCCACTGAGAAGGTAGCAGTGAAATAGCACTTGAGGCCAAGGATAAAAGTCATAGAACACAGTAGCGATTGAACAGATATTGGTAGGAGTCTTTGAGGACACTACAGTAATGGTGGTAGCTAAACAGCTTCAGATAATGACTTATTGAAAATCAGTGCTTCTACTGTAAGCCTGTTATGCTTCTACTTCTTTTAAATAAATCTATCAATGACTTGGGTCACTGTCGAAGTCTACTGCAGGGAGCCAGTCACAGAAGTAATCTTAGGGAACTCAGAGTAATAGTTCCCACCTGTCTTCAAGGAAATCCCTAGAATTGTGCAGAAGTAAATCATCCTTTAGTGGGAAAGTTGAGTAATGCCTAGTCCATAGAAAACATTCCTCTGTCTTCACCAGGTCACCTCTCCTCAAGAAGAGATGAGCCTACATATGCTGAGGTGAACAACAGAAGCTTTGAGCTGCTGTGAGAGTATTAGGCTGGAAGGCCTGATACTTAGCTGTCCTGTCTGGGAAATATTACTGGTGAATCAGAACAAACCCTGTGCTTTCGATTGGGTATTTTTCCTTGCTCTTGCCTACTTCCTTTTGTTTCTCCAGGGTTTTGTTTTGTTTTGAACAATTGAACACCTGATAATTCCTTTCCTTAGCTTACCAATTCTGGTTACTCACTGCTGATATGTGCCTACTGAATCAGTTTATTCAATGTATGTAGACAGCAACGTTCTTCACTTTATAGGAGTACAAAAAAGTTTGTAGATTTGCTTATGGTACTAATAATTATAATTAAAAACTTTAAAAGGGCAGACAACTATCCTTGAACAATAAAATTAAAAAAAAGAAAAAACCTTTCATTTGATTCTAAAGAAAAAGACTCAAGGCACATAAATTTTGCATCTACTAGTAGATCTTTTGAATATTTTGATAATATACAGTTGAATAATTATGTAGATATTATGATTTGAGTATCAAAGTGTTTCAAGGACATTATTAACTTGATCATTAAAGCATTTCAGGAATAGCAATTAGTTGTGCGGTTTCAAGACAGCACACTACATTTTTGAAAAGCTCTTTTTTTAGAAGGCCTTCTTTTTTCTTTGATCTGAACCAATCTCTTTAAAACCTGATACATATTCAATTTTTTGGAATACACAAAATCTATTCACCATGTGATAACTTTTTGGATATTTGAAATTTTCATATTCCCCAACATAATATCACATCCCTTGTTCTGGATAGTCCATTTGTATTAATGCATCCTAAGTGTGTGTTTGCGTGTGCGTGCGTGTGTGTTTGTGTTGTTGTTTTTGTTTTTGCTTTGGTTTGGTTTAGATTTTGGCTTTTAGGAGTGATATTACTATTGACTCATGTTGAAAATACATTGCATTTTGTCTTTTAAACAGAACATTTGTTCAGTTGGATTTCTTTCATCTTGAAGAGATACTGTGTATGTGTATGTTTTACAAATATAGATTTGGAACTGGGTGTTTAATAATTTATTCACTTCTTCATCTATTCACTTACTCATTACTACTATTTAAGACATCCCTTCTTTGCATGCGTATGCTGGTATGTAGCCCATCTCCAAGTGGCCCCAGCGATTCTGAACGCTTCCTGATGAATTCACACCCTTGTGTTGTCTCTTTCCATGGGAATTACAGCTGATCTGTATAACCAAAGGGATAGTGAAGACATGAGAGATTTGTGATTTTGAAGTTGTTTACAAAACACACTGTGGCTTCTGCTTTGCTCCTTGTTGATCACTTACTTTGGGGAGAGGCAGCTGCCATGCCATGAGGATGCTGAAGAAGCCCAAAGGAGAGGTTTACTTAGTGAGGACCTGAGGCCTCCCACCAACGACCAGCACTAACTTGAAAGGCATGTGAGAGAACTACCCTGGAAATGGACCCCTTGGTCTCAGTCAGACCTTCGGGTGACTGCACCCCTGCAGACCAGCAATCTCGTGAGCTGCTCCCAGATTTCTGATACACAGAAACTCAGTTAATACATGTTTCTTATTTTTAAATTGCTAAGTTTTAGGGTAATTTGTTATACAGCAATAAATAATATCACTGGCCTAACTGTTCAGGTTAGAATCTGGCACAGAAGTGTTCCCTTTCTATTAAAATGGTTTAGTCATATTAAATTAAAGTTGGTCATTGCCTCCAAGTTTACATTTTATGTTTCAGGTCAGCCAACAGTTTCATAACTGCTTCAATCTGTTTCTCAATAACAATAATAATGCCATTTACTAAGGTGTTATTATTGCTTAAAATTTCATTATGTTTTATGTGATGATGGATTTAAAGCAAAAATCTTACTCTTATGTTTAGAGAAATGTGGTCCCCGTTTTCATGTTATTCTAACCATTATATCATGGATATTTCAATACAAGTCTTATAAACAGACACTGAATGCCTTCTTCACTCTTATGGGTCCTTCTTGACTTATAAATTATTTTACCTTTCTTTTTCTTGGATAGACCCAGGCTATGGTATGTACTCTATATTAGAAAAATGGAGATGATTTTCTTTGCGCTATATCCAATGGAATATATGTAATGCTTCTGAAATGGTTCATAACTTTAAAATTGTTCTAAGAACAAAACACGTACCCCTCCAAAAAAAAGAAACATCTGTTACCATAGTCTAAATTTTTAGTTTAGAAGTAATCAGCACTGGGGTCCATAATGTTATTTCTAAGAAGTAACAATATATTAACTCTAGAAAATGCTAAGAAGCAAACAGAAATTATAAATAACATGTAACATGGGTAGCTAGATTTAATAATTTATAATTAAAACATTAATTTGAGTGAAAGACATAATCTGATGTGATCTGAAATGAAAATTCAATTTTCTGCAGCCTTTTCCAGGCATTTCGCCCGGCCTGACGATCACTGGTGCAGGAGCACCCATGCCGTGCCGCTGGGGAAGAGCCAAAAGTTGCACTTGTCCCTGTTCTTTGCCCCGGTAAACATACCCTTGGGCTGACTCCCGTTGTGTTCCACTCACAATGTTGCGGTAGCTTTGTCACAGTCTGTGTGACTGGAAGTAGATCTACGGTGCAGTATCAGCACTCATTCTTTAGTTATTACTAATATTGTGACACTAATAAGAGAGAAAGAACAATAACAAAGGATAGGACAGCTGTCTAATGAGGTGGAGGTTAAGGACTGTTAAACCGTGCTAGACATTTCTATTTCCTGGCGTTAAATTACGCTGCCTGCTCCAACTGCTCTCCCCAGGAAAGGTTCTTGCGCTGTGTTGTTGTTTGGCGATTTATGAAATCACCACAGCCTGCACACCTACCTGTCAATAGCAGCTCCGTAGTGATCCATGATTAACAGCAGTCCAAACAATTCTCTGTCCCCATTACTCCCTTTGCACAGACCCTGCTGTCTTTTTCTTTCCATGACTCGTCACATCGTTGGTCGACTATCCTTAAGACAACATAGTCTTGTACAGATGTAGAAGGAGATTTCTCCCACAGCATTCTTCCTTTTTCAACACGGACCTGAATGGAAGGGAGAAAAGCTTGGCATGTCTTTATTTTCCCATGTATCATGAGCAGGAGATGAGAGGAACACTCAGTATTCCTATGAGCAGCTTGGTGCCAAGCGAGGTGGAGGGGATTCTGTCACTCTCTGTTTATGTATTGAATCTGCATAATGTGTCAGGTGCTGTGGACATAGTGGTGAAAAAGATATGCATGGACTTTGCTTTTCTTAAAACTTCAAGGTGGTGGAAGAAACATATTACCAGTCCTAGAAGTGTTATAAATGGAAACATTAAGGATCCTATGGGAGTAGATGTCAAGGGGTGAAATGTAGGCTGGGAGATTCTAGTTTATTGATATTAGGGAACCAAGTGCTGCCTCTTTTTTGTTGTTGTTTCCATCTTATGTATGTATGGGCATCACAATGGTGTGGTAATATGCTGAACAGAAATATGTCGATTGACATAGTTTATATAAGGCTTTGTAATGACAAAGAATAGGGTCATCTGTTCGGAAATGTTTACCCAAAGCATGGGGCGGTGCGGCATGCTTCCAGAACAGTTTTAGTCGTGATTCTCAGTCCTGACTGCACATTAGAATTACCTGGGGAGCTTTAAAAAATTCTGATGCATAGCCCACCCCCAAAACCAATTAAATTGGAATCTCTGGGGGTGAGACCCAGACACCAATGCTCTTTAAAACTCCCCAGGTGATTTCAGTGTGCAGCCAATTTAAGAACCACTGAATTATAGGCTAACTAGGCCTTCCAAAATTCCCCACAAGCCCCTACAGCTGCCAATTTTACCACTTTTGGAGGAAAAAAATCACCAGGTGCAAGAAGCTCCTCTTTGCCATCCTAAATTTTCAACTTCATTAAAAAAAAAAAAAAAAAAAGCTTTAATTACACAGTAAAATGCACAGATCCTAAGTGTAGAGTTCCTTGAATTTTGAGAAAGTATGTACTCAGGTAACCCACATACTGATTGAAATACAGAGCATTCTATTACTTTGGAATTCTTCTAGTGTCCCTTTTCATTCTTGACCCTTCCCACTGAGGCAAAAATTATTCTAATTTCTATTTCATAGTTTAGGTTTGACCATTTTTGGACTTCATAAACATGGAATCATATATTGTGTCCTCTTTTGTTCTGGTTTCTTTCCCTCAGCATGATGTTTTTGAGACTTATCCATGTATCAATAGTTCGTCCTCTTTATTGATGGACATTATTCTATTGTACAAATATACAATATAACCCCAAATTTGTGTATCCATTCTCCTGTTGATCAACATTCGGTTTGTCTGCAACTTTTGTTAATATGAGTAAAGTTCAGTGAAAACTGCAGTACAAGTTTGTGTGCATATATTTTTTTTAAATTCCATTTTCATTCTTCACCGCTAAGAGTGCAACTGTTTGGTCATGAAGTAGTTGTATATTTAATTTAAAAAAAAACTACCAGTTTTCCAACATTTTATACTCCTGTCAGCAATGCATGAAAGACCCAGCTGGTGTGTGTCTTCCCTAGTTTTGGCATTGCACGTGTCTTTCAATTATTGTTCTAATTTTAGCTGTTCTCTTGAATGTGGAGTGGTAACTACCTGTGGTTTAATTTGCCTTTCCCTGGTGGCCAGCAATATTTTGCATCTTCATGTGTCTTTATTGGCTGTTTGTACATTCTTCTTTTGGTGAAGTGTCTGCCCAAAACTTTTTCCCATCTTGGTATTTGTTTTTTTGTCTTTTTGTTATCAACTTTTGTGAGATCTTAATATAATCTTGATCTGAGTCATTTTTCAGAATGCATATCATTAATTTTTTTCTAGTCTTATATTTGTTTTTTTTTCACTTTGTTCACAGTGTCTTTTGTTGAACAGCATTTTTTAATTTTGATGAAGTCTAGTTTATCACATTTTCTTTTATTATTACTGATATTTGCATCTGTCTAGGAAATGTTTGCCTATCTCTAAGTTATAAAGATCTCTTCATGTTTTCTTCTAGAAGCTTGATACCTTTTAGCTTCCAGAGTTAGTTTTGTAAGCCATCTAGAATTTTGTGTATAGCATTAGGTGTGAATCATTAGGTTTTCACTTTTTTAAATTTAGTTTTTGACACACAGTGGTTATTGATTTCTATTTGCTGTTAAACAGTATTTGATATAAAGCTTTGAAAGCCATTTTCTGGTAGCACTTAAAATCTCAAGTCGCTGATAAAAAATATTTTAAAAGTACATAGTGTTTATTTTCTTTCTTTACTACAATAATTTTATTTATTATATTTTAGACATAATTTTCATTGTAGTCTTAGGAATACTGTAAAAATATCATCCAAAGAATTTTACCAGGTGTTTAGGAAGTTTGATTTACCAATAAGAGGCCATTTTTTTTTTACTTTGAACTGCGTTCAGAATCTAAAGTTTACTCCATCTCCAACAGGTCTTATAATTTTTTTGTTTTGTATCAAAAGAAATGAGGACATTAGATAATTCTACTATGTATTAAATCTGATATTGAATCTAAAGGACAGAGAATGAAACACATAAAATATGGTAGAATGTAAAACAGAGTTTAAAAATAAGACCTATTAAGGAAAACTTACTCTTGGGGGGGGGGGCAATTTAGGAAGAGAGATAATAAATGTTTTTTAGGAAAATTAAGCAGGTGAAATTTAAAAAATAATATTTTCAAGTAGAAGAAATGAGTTAAGATGAGAAGTTAGAAAACAGGACCCAATGAACTATTTTACACTGCAAATTCTTCTAAGTAATAATACTAAAAATTAGCAATTGGCATTAAAGTGCCCTTCTCTGCACCACAAACTGAGGGTTCCCATTAAACAACAGCTAGAGACAAGTGGGTAACAATGGTGGGACCACTGACTGCCTGAGGTCTTAGACATTTCTTTTCTTTTTCTGCTATTAACTATCATTTGATTTACTATTAGTCTATGACAGTGATTCTCCTTTGAAGAAACAAATACAGATAGGAAGATATCTGTTTATAATGTGAGAATAGATCAGTAATAACTGACCTCCTTTTAACCTTTTGGCCCTGTCTTTAATGTGTAAATAAAACTGGGGAGAAACAGGATCTTTGGTATTTTGGTAACAGAGGATCAGTTGAAACTGATTTGCCTGATGTTTCACTAACTCGTGGGTGAAATGCCATTAGCGTGAGAGAAACAATAACAAGCTTGCCTAGTTTTTATAAGTCTGCAGTAAATGTCTAAGTTAAATAAGGTAATGGATGAAAAACTTATTTAGGGAAGTATAAACACAATATAAATGTGAGGTATTATTATTTCAAGGCTTAATTTATGGATTATAATTGTAGAGATAACCTGAAGTAAAATACATGTACTTTCAAAGTAAATAAGTGGGTCTCTCTGTGGCCTGTTGGTCACATCTAAAATAAGACATTGTTAATCCGGCCCCCAAATGAGAAAAATAAGGCTCCCACAGAAAAATTTAATGGAAACAAGAGTACCTAAATCATATGCTGGCGTCAATACAGGTGATCAGTTGGCATTAATTTGAACTCAAGAATTAGAAGCTATCATCGAAGGCAGAGTTAAAACTTAAATGTTATTCAAAAGATTTAGGACAGTCTTTACTTGCTTAACTTGCTCAAATTATTTAAAAAAATCATTTCTACAGACTATAATCAAATGACATTTAGACTCCGTACCATATTCATCTTTATGAACCATTTTTGCTGTTTCTGTCAAATAATAAAGACATCATTACTGATGTACTAGAGAATGCATGTCCTGATGACCTCAAGAGAGAGTCTTGCTAGTATCGGAGGTCAAATACTTATGTCAAAAAGACTCTATTCAGTAGCAATAAAAATTGACTAGGTATCAATAAAACCTGTGCGGCCAATAAGAACCCTGGGTTTTCAGGTTGATGTGTTCACAGTAAGCATTTATTTTTCATATAGGCATTGAGATAGTATAATCAGCAGCTTTCTTTCCCAGCAGCTTTCTCATGCCATCCTCTCCAAGAAGGAAAGAATAATGTGGCTTCTCTTTGATAACTTACATACAATTCAGAAAGTATCAAAACACAAGGATTTTTCTTTTCTTTAAGAAGAAAAAAATTCTGAGCCAGTAGTTTAGAAATGTATATACCTCATCATGTTCTAGTACTCTGGGGAATACCATTACATGGTTATCTAAAAACACTGTTCTTATTAGAAAACTGTAATAATTCAGTTAGAGTGGCATGTATGCATTCTATAAATTTGTTTAATGGTATTAGACAGGGTATTTTTACTAAATTTAAATCAACAGACATTGATTGCTACCTACTATATTGATAGTTTAAGTCAGAAAAACCCTCATGTGAAATGAATCCTGGTTATCCAAAGTAGGGTCCAGGTACCAACATTATCAGCATCATCTGGGAACTTGTTAGAAATGCAAAAAGGAAACAAAATGAGATACTAACCTAGTTCTTTGAATCAGACACTGCATTTTAGCAAGATCCCAAGTGATCTGCATGAGTAAAGTTTGAGAAGCAAGCCTTTCACCTCTGTTTGAATTGCAGTAGATATTAAAGCATTCTACTTAACTCTCAAACCTTTCTTATTAACTCTGTGGCAAAATTTGGAGAGTTTGTACAATTTATTTACTTTTTTTTTAGCTCTCCAGATTTCAAAAGGGAAATGAGACCTTAGGGAGTAATAAGCTTTTATTTTTGCAGAAGAACAAGGGTTCACCAACAGAGCAGAAAAGGCAGGGACCCAAAGGTCAGAGAAAATTTGTGCTCACTTCCCACCCCGATTCTCAGCCACATGATTCATCATTTTGATCAAGAGCACATTTCTGCACACTCTGGTCGTGTAGGCAACACCCAATTTAAGAACTGATTGTGGTCCAAACAATCCTTTGTAAATTGGTGATTTGAGACTTTGAATGT